>JASDQU010371746.1:0-21614 GCA_032191745.1 Picea mariana | reverse complement strand
AGAATCATGAATGAAACATCAACCAAGTACATCATGTACTAAATTGTGTGCCCACCATGCACAACATCCATGTGCATCAAAATAAATTTCATATCATCAATGATATATCTCTACCATGAACCAAGTGCCATAACCATGTATCTCCATCAAATACCAATTGTTGTTCTAATCAAGTAATACCAATGGTGTACTTTTATCCAGGTACCATCATCCAAACATATACCATCTATGAGTGTACAAAACCTGTACATCAACATGTATCACCATTTGTACCAATCAAGTATATCAACCATGAACGAATACTACAACATGACATATATGTACGCCAAATCCTCCATAAAACACGTGCCAATCAAATTGCTAGTAGGTGCCTCTACCAATGTACTATAAATGTACAAATCATGCATCAACTATAGATCAACATATGAATCATCAATGATGTACATCATAACACCTCATCAACTCACCAACTACATGTCCCAATATGTAGCCCATCCATATGCCAAATGCATGCACCAAGACATCCAACAAATATGCTTCCACTAATACATCATAGGATATATCAATGAAACTCAAAATCTGTACCAACCATGTACCCCAACAGATCAGCATCAATCCTCCATTCACTACAATAAATATCAAGCATCCAACAATACATGTACTAGTAGTGTGCTTCAATAGATCAATGATATTTGTATCTATCATCAACATGATATATCACATAACCAAGGTGCCATGACTTCACTTTCATAACCAGCATTGTTATTTAATAGAAAATGCCTCAATCTACACTCATAGGTTAGTGACATGCATCCAAGATAGCCTTTCATTTTATATCATCACATTACATAATCCAATATGTAATCATGAAAACCTGCAGAAAACAATGTCAGAACCTACAACAAACTATGTCAGATCTTGCATCACAGAGGTATACCATCACATCAAGATGTAACCCATGTGCATAGCCTTTTTCCCTAGTCTTTACCACATATACATGGCCTGCCACACGGACATCTCGTGTATGTGTGTGACTTATTAAAGGTCAGCCCACATATGTACGTGACTGTTACTACTGTCACCCGTGTATGCTTTAGTAGATGATACACTTGAGCTTCCCTTGGGCCTTAAGGCTTCCATTCTGCTTTGGTTTCTCAGTCTTCTTCACCCACTTTTGAAGGTGTCCCTGTTTCTAAGAACTTGAGCTCTCACCTTCCATCTTTTCAAAGATGTCTCCCTTCCTTACTTCATTCCTTCTTCTAGTCATGCTATATGAAGTCCTCATCATGGACCTTCTTCTTGTGTTCCAACAATTCTAGGATTTGTGGCCAAATCCACTACAGCTGTAGCATCTCATGTTGTGATAGTGAACAACAATGTGTCCTACTTGATCACATCTCCAACACCTTATGGTGTTATGAAATCTTCCATTATCTTTCCTTTCATAAGATTTGCATTCCAAATATTTGTGCCGATATTCATTACAATAATAGCATTGACCATGTAAAACACTTTCATACCTTTTATTTGGTCTCCATCTTCTTTGAGGTGTAAAGGTGGCTTCTTGATGTCTTTCTTTATTTGTTCTTTTGAAATTGTCTTTGCCTTGTGTAGATGGATTATTGTTGGTTGTGGAGCCTGATTATCTTCCAGATTCAGACGTATTTTGTTTTCAGTGGTGTTTATACCCCATGAAGTATTTACACCCCAAAAGTATGTACACTCTTCCACACGAGGGAGTGCAGAGGGGGGCTACCAGAAAATCAAATGTACAACAATAGGAGAAGCAGGTACCTCAAGTAGCTGCAAGTGTTGTTAGAACATATATCAGATTAAGAATACCCCCTGAATGATACTCTCCTTCATTGTATTATTTATTGTTGACTGCTTCTAGTGAACTAGAATGTTATGAAGAGGCAATGTAGGTAGACACCAAAAAGAAGTGGGAGAAAGGAATGACAGAGGAAATGGATTTCTTGGTAAATAACCATACTTGGGACTTGGTTTAGTTGCCTGCAAGAAAAAGAGCATTGCAGAATAAATGGGTTTACAGGTTGAAGGAAGAAGATGGAGGAATAAAGCGGTACAAGGCTAGACTTTTTGTAAAGGGGTTTGCACAAAAGAAAGGTATAGATTTTGATGAAATATTTTCTCCTGTTGTTAAAATGACTTCAGTTAGGACTATTTTAAGTCTTGTGGAAGTAGAATATTTTCATCTTGAACAATTATATGTTAAAACAACTTTTCTCCATGGGGATTTGGAGGAAGATATTTATATGTAGCGACCACAGGGGTATGAGGTCAAAGGGAAGGAGAATTTGGTATGCAGGTTGAAGAAGAGCTTGTATGGAATAAAGAAAGCTCCAAGGTAGTGCTATTTGAAGTTTTATAGGTTTATGATAGAACAAGGCTATAGTAGATGTCATTCTGATCACTGTGTTTATTTCAGAAAGCTAGAAAATGGAAACTGTATTATCTTGCTATTGTATGTAGATGACATGCTTGTTGCAGTGTCTAATATGCAGGATATAAATGTGCTCAAGGAAAAAATAGCTAATTCATTTGCGATGAAGGATATGGGTGTTGCAAAGAAAATTCTTGGTATGAGAATAACAAGAGATAGGAAAAATCGCAAATTGACATTGTCTCAAGGTGAGTATATAGAGAAGGTGTTGGAAAGGTTTAGAATGCAGAATGCAAAACTAGTTAGTACACCTTTAGCTAGCCATTTCAAATTAACTAAGAAAATGTGTCCCAAGACACAGGAGAAGATAGAATACATGTCCAGGGTCCCTTATTCATCAACAGTTGGCAGCTTGATTTATGCAATGGTTTGCACAAGACTAGATATTGCACATGCAATGGGAGTTGTGAGCAGGTATATGAACAATTCAGGTAAAGAACATTGGGAGGCATTAAAGTGGATTCTCAGGTAT
The DNA here is from genome assembly GCA_032191745.1 of Picea mariana. NCBI lineage: Eukaryota > Viridiplantae > Streptophyta > Pinopsida > Pinales > Pinaceae > Picea > Picea mariana. The sequence goes on along the minus strand of JASDQU010371746.1, from coordinate 18,678 downwards.
TTGAGAAGTAATGCTACTCATGCATTATGTTTTGGAGGTTCATACACTTTTCTATAGGGATACTTCTTCAACATGATCCTTGTACATAGTCATATTGGGAAAGAGAGCATAGGTACCACCATTCATAGGTAATTCAATACTACTTAGGCCCATCCGCAATGTGCCACCCAATGTTGCAACAAACTTTTTAGACAAGAGCATTCCCCATACATCCAGGATGTCCACCACTACAATTTCCATCAGGATAACTATCTTAGGATATTGGGAAAGGTGGGCCTTCACATTTTCTATCACACCATGAGTGGCAATAACCCTGGACTCATACCCACATACATTTTTCTAAGGCCTTGTGGTGTTCAAACCTAATTGTTTCATTACCTTCAACGACATCATATTCACACATGCCCCTGAGTCAAGTATGAAATTATTCAAGTGTTTGTTATTCATTTGCGGAGACATAAATAAAGGTGGATAATAATCATATTGTACCCTGGAATGATCTGCTTGTAGAATTATGGGGGGATCTATTAGTTCATATTGTACCTTGAAGAATACCTTAAACCTATTATTCATTAAAGGGACTTTGATTATTTCCCTCAGAGGTACATGTTGAGGGGTCCTAAATCGATTTAACTGAACAACAAGAACCAAACCCGCCATCGAGGCCCAATTAGACTCTACAACATTTGATAGTGGAATGGTTCTCCATATCTTGCGATCCGACCAATTAATCGATGGGATTTACGTAGTGATTTACATGATATATTCTCATGAAAAATCCTCCTTCAGTTTGAACATTCTCTTTTCTGTATTTTCTCTTATAGGTGGGTTTTATAAAAAATAGGTGTTGGTATTAACCAGTTGGGTAAAAAGAAAAAGGGGGAAAACTTAAATACTGAAGAAGGCTAAGCTCAGGGTAACCCTCGTTCTCGAGCATGCAGAAAAATATTTTCACACCTATGAAAAACCTAGTACTAATACATCAACTTGCTGGTATTTCAATTATTGACTGAGATACAATTATCAAAATAAAACATGCATGCAATAAAATGATGGAAATAAAATTTGTTTCCTTAGCTCTAATCACTAATCACACATTAACACAACAATTTGATTTCCATCATTAGAGATAATAACTATAAAAATATTGAATCAACTAACCTATCAATAGATTCATAAACTCTTTCTCATTACAACATCCATTCATGAGATAAAGTCAGAAGTAATTCCTCCTTATGATCCAATCACACACGCCTTTGATGCAAAATAACAACTTGTCTTCGGTCCTAAACAATACTTCTCAAATAAGGTAGTTTTGAAATAGTTCCTTACAATTCCAAAAATGAGGGTCTTTGCCAAAAACCATCGACCTTTTCTAACAGGTCGATCCTCTTATTTGTAACAAATTATTAACTAAAGTTAACTATCAAAAGTGAAAGCTAAGTAAAACAAAACATCACCACATGGGGCTTTCATATCTCTATATTCTAAGAGTCATCAAATGGTTTCAATTGAGTGGATAACCCTTCTCATACTCTGACCATTTGACGAATATTTCCTCGCATGTGTTGGCATACAAGAATCTGTGTTGGTCCATCAGGTCCAAAAGGATATCCTTTATCTCCATTACCCATTCCAGATACTTGACTACTTTAACACTCAATTGTTGTAACATTGTCCAAGATTTGATCAGGTGCTCCATGAACTGTTGTACTTGACCTGGCGCCATCTTTTCCACCTTTTTTATCTTTGCATTCCAAGATGAGTCTTTTTCTGCATGTAGTTTGACTATGTCATGAAAGTCGACAAAGTCGTCGGGTGAGCCGAATTCTAGGAGACCAATGTCTCTCATCGCCTGATTGAACTTGGTCCAGCTTCTTTTGCAATAAACCCATTTCTCTTGAATATCCCATTGAGGTTATTAGGCCATCTTCACCCAGTATTCGGTCGACTTCCTTATATGGTCAATGTTGCTATCCCTTAGCACCCGAATGTTGTGCTCTTCATTGTCTCAGCCATTTTGAACCGCATTGATGTAATCGATTCTTTGCACCACTTGGTGGGCCTTCTCATACCATATTTCCATGTCTTTTCATGTCTCTAGCGCCATAAGGGTGTCTTCATAAAAATTGGCTATCCCTGCAATGAAAAGGTGCCACTCACTCTTGAATTTGTTGTAGGCATCCTGGAATTCACTTCTCAAAAATATTGTGGCATGTGTGGAGTCCTGATAGTATTTCTCCAAATGGTGCAGATGCTCCAACTCCTTCAATGCAATGGCCAAATCCTCTTCATATTTCCTTGCTCTATCTAGGGTGGCATCTGTGATCATCATTCCTGCATTGATAAGCTCAGATGTATTGGCATGCTCTGTACTGATCAATTTCTCCTCTATGGTGATGAGGATCGAACTATCCAAAGTAAGCCTCCTTTTCTTGGTGGTCCTCTTCATGATGGCTTTCCTCTTCCGGTCGTAGGCGATTTCTTGTATATCGGCGACCTCATCCACAAGTTTGGGATTTTTTTCTCTCCCCAAGTAAGAGTGTTTCCCAGGATCCCAACAGTGTATATCTATTCAAGACTGGGTTCTTGAAACTCTTCTGTATGTTCCGAAGGCTTGACCTCTAGTCGTTCCTCATCGAGGGGTAAAGTACTAGGCAAAATTGAGGAATCAGGGGTAGCTTCAATACTTACTTGGTAATCGACTATCGAGATGTCGATTTCCTGTAGTGGAATCTCGTCCCCTTATTCAATTGATCCTAGCTCATCCCTCGATTTGTCCATTGCGGTTCCTGGTATGTCTAGTGGCTCAGTGCACAAGGCACTTTCTACCTCATGCTTATTCTATGGAATTCTCTGACTTGGAGCATCGGGACCCAGGGTGGATTCTTTCTTAGGTTCTTTCTCCTTTTTGATTTTCACCAGAGTCACCAGGGAAACCTATGAACTCTCCTCATCATCATAAATAGTTATTAAACCATACAAGCATATTGGTATGCTAGTCCTCCCTGGTGTCCTTGATATCTCGGTTTGGGTTGAAATTCCCCCCAGTGTTCGGATTAGTGGTGGTGAAATTTCAGGGTTTTCTGGCTTGGTCATTCCGTTAGGTTGTATCGGCTCTAAGCCACTTGGAACCCCTCTGCCTACTATTGGGTTTTTGATGGGAACCCTCATAATCTCTATGAGATATCGGTCATTATGCAACTAATCAATGACTCTCTATGTTTTTTCCATCAAAATAAATCCCCTTGACTGTGCCTATGGTGTCAAGAACAATCCCCTTCTCTCTGCCTCTACTGTCTCTACCGCTCTGATTTCTTCCCTGTCTCTGAGGGCCTCTTGAGTTGAATACTCTATCGTTTCCACCTGTCCATCCATGCTCATGGCCTTGAACCTAGTCATGTTTGGGTTGGCCATCCTCTACACTAGCTCATCCCATTCCTGGGTGCTCTCTATGAATATTTCATCCTCAAACTTACCATGAGCATACGACCAATAGGATGATACTTGCAACGCATGTTGGATTACCAAGCCTTTAGGATCATGCTTGCAGACTCGACCTATTGGGAATCTAAATTCAAGTCGTCTCAGCCCTTCCAGTTTGGATTGAGCAGTATCTTTCATCAGATAAAACCCTATATGAAAACCATAGGGTATGAAAGCTCATTTATTTTCTTTCACGAAGGTGGCATTATAGCCTTGCAGGATGGTATGATAACATATTTCTCCCACAATGAGTCGATCTGGGATATGAATTGGTAGGAGATGTGGTTCTCTGGTGGCCCCAAACACTCTGATGTAGGTTGAGTGTTCATGTAAATACCAATGGCCTACCTTTGCTATCATTTTCTTGGTTGTCACTGATACTATTGGACATTCCTTCTTAAGAATAATAAAGTAAATATGAGCGATGAATTCATCGCATATGAATGCATAATATTTTTTGTACCTGTTCTCTGATAATATGCTAAAGTAAATGTGGACCGGGATATCTGCAACATGCCATCTTAGATTCATTCTGGCAAAGAAATGTGTTTCGCCCATGACATCGAGCAGGTGTGAGGCCATGTAAAAATTTGGTGCCGCTCCTTCCTTCGACAACTGAGCCTTCTTTATACACATGCTCAATTGTTTTGAGATTATCTCTCCCTAGTTGAAGTTGCTCCTGATGATCATCAGTATGTACATCAAAGGCATCCATGCTTCTGAAAACTTGGAGCAATCCTTTTTTTCATAGAGTTGGAAAATGAGATCCATAAAATAGATCTATGGCTCCCTCAGGTTGATCGTTTCGTACCATCCATTTCTCCGATTAGTGAAATTATTGTACTCCTTCCACCATGAAGCCATCAACTGACTGGTGTCATGGAGTTCATAGAACTTCACCACAAAGTCTGTGTTGAGTCACTCCTCTGGGTCTCTGAGCTTGTAGTACTTATGGACTTCTGTTGGGAGGAAGACTCTGATAAAACCACCATTCTCATCGTTGATCATGCACTTTTGCTCATCCGTATGGTCGATTATCCATTTCACAACCTATATGCAGGGGAAAAGGGGGTTCTTCTTGCCACCATGTGTAAATATGATTGTTGGATGTTGGGGAACAACTGGTCATCAAGTGCCCTTACGTCTGGGTTGTTGTGTGGGATATACTCTAGTAATTCTTCTTGAATAATTATATTGAAGAGATCCCCCCACTGAGGGAGTGCTAACTTGGATTCAGTTCTTTCCTCTGTATCACCAAAGGTCAGAGGCTGGATGAAATATTTCTTTGTTGTTGTTTTGATGACAGGATTTTCCCTAGGGGTGTACTCCAACTGCCTTGCAGTCCCTAGAGAAGAACCTTTGCCTATCTATGGTTCTTTCATATTTGGTGCTCTTAGCTAGCGTCTAGTGATTGGAGTTCTCGGTGGCATTCTTCCTTCACCTAGAGCAGAGTTTAGATATTGTTTAAGAAACCAGATGAACATATATAAATGATAACCAATGAATTGACAGACTTGGATACAAACCTTTGAATCTTGTTAAACCTGGTTTTGATAATCAAAAGGGTCAGTATACTATTGAGTTTCTCGCTCTGCTCCTTTGGATGCTATGGAATTCACTTACGCGTAGAATGATTTTTTTCATAATGGTTCTATAGCTTTAAAAAGGGATGATCTTACCGTGTCGCATCAGCCATTCAATTCGGTCTATGAGTGAAATTTCAACAAATATGTCGTCGGATCTTTAGAGGAGTTTAAACTTAAATAATTTTTCTCACCTCCATTTACAATTTCACTTCACGAGTCTGACCGACCATCCTGTTGTTCCATACTTAGCCAATTTTATGACTATGGGTTCCCGGGTTGGCGAGATAGAGATTTCATATTCCCGTGTTCCTTGATAGAGATATTGCACCACAGAGTTCTATGATCTACATTTTTTATCCTCGAACTCCCATGAAACTACCAATGTGTCGTTTTGCCCAACATGAACCCGTTTGATTGCTATGTCGTCCCACACTTAGTCATTTTTATGCCTCCTACCATCGTGGGCTCTCGAGTTCGTGGGTTCTCAGGTTCACAAAAAATATCAAGTTACATATTGCCCCAGCCCATCCCCGCCACCCTCGCCCCTTTCCCAATGCACATTTACTATGATTTTAATGATAATAACTTACCATATAGGTTTGAAGGGATGGCCATTAATTAGCGAAAGGCTCTAGGAGACCTCCTATTAAAGCGCATTAAACAGTATTTACGGAGCATTATATTATCTCCCACATGCGTTCATTCTTAACATAATTTGGAGAAAGTGAATGTCTTTGTCGACTTATGGAAGCAAGTCAAAAATAGTTTTGTGGAGATACGCTGAATATTTTTGGATGCAAAGATCAGAGTTTTCAGTGGTCCATGGCATATTCCTATTATTCATCCCCTTCTTCCCAGAAGGAAATAATCAGGACGTATGGAATTGCACGTGCAAGGTGTGTCCCATAAGTTTTTGATTGAAAGGAGTTCGTCGCATGGTGCACTGAGAGATACATTCCAAGCCAACGAATCATCCAGTTGCAGGACCATTCCCCTGTCTCTCTATCACCTCAAGTTTTACGTAAGATGTTGAGGCTCCCAGAGCCAATGCTCACCTTCCAAGGTGAAGATTGCAGGGAGTTATTAAGAAAGCATGAAAATGGACTCTACCTCTTACCTAAATTCCTAGAGAACCCAATGGTCGTCCCCGAGGATATCACAAGATTGCAGGTTGGCGCATTCAAAAATCCCTTCCGGGAAATTGCATGGCTTTTTATGAGAATAACGGGATAGGAAACCATGACCAACATCTCCCAGATGATTCTTTACATTCTTTATTTTATGGTCAAGGAACATGCCATATTCGATTGGGGTAAGTTGATTTCCATTGAAATCTCTTCCCAGTTGGCGCAATACAAGAAGGATAGGAAATTTTTTATGTCATGTTATTTGGTCTTTGTGATAGCACATTGTTGTCAGTTCCCGAGATAATCTATCTGCAAGAAGGTAAGCTGTGAGTTTGACCCAATAACATTTTGGTATCAATAATTATGGAGGCACAAGGCCTCTTAGCACTTTTATGAAGTATTTAATGATTTTGTCTCAGTTTTTAAAGAATTGATGTTTGTAAAAAATGCTCCCCGGATGTCTGACTAGGAGAGTAAGTTCCTAGAAAGGAAGGGGACACTAGAACGAATGGAAAATTACAACGTTATAAGGATTTTTGGATCCAAAGAAAATCCTTCCTTCCTTCCATGTCACATATTTGACAGAATGTTTGTTGCTGAGATAGCAAGGCAATACACCTAATGGTTGCATTTTTTCCATGAAAAGATAAAAAAACAATTCATAACTTTACCTTGGAAAGTTGGGGATTTCATATTCAGGAATATGAACAAGATTGATGAATTCACGGGCCACTTCCACATCCTCAATTTGAAATATGCTAAAAAAGTAAAAGGATTCAACCCTAATGGTATTTTTGTAGAACACCTATTGGCTATCGGTTTCAACAACTCTTTCATTAACACTATCCTGAATTAAGATGGAGATAACACCTCAGGAACTCATGCTCATGACACTGACAACCTAGAGAAAATGCTCAACACCAATGAGTCGTACAAGCAGAGAGGAAAAAGTCTGGGTGAGAAAAGTGCCCAATCCCCAACTGTCATACCTAAGAGTACAACATCTCAGAGAAGCGCTCCAATGGCCTACCCAAGTAAGAAAGTCAACCACAGTTATTCAGGTGGAGGAGGAGATAAGAAACCTCCTTCCGAAAAAATTGAAAGTTCCCATAAAATTCCCATGAGGAAGAAAGGAAAAAACATTGTGCAAGAAGAGGAGGGACCTCGGGGATAAAGTGATATCCATGATCTCTGCCTTGAGGATATGCAGCTAGAAATTGACATTGAGAAAGTGTTCCCGAATGATGACCAACTAGAGAACATTGCTCCCCAAAATACTCAGATGGAAATAATTGGGATCGAGACCTTCGACAAAGAGGAATCTTTTGCATTTCAGAGTGTTGTTTTTGACAGGGAATCCAAAAACTTGATGATTGAAAAAAGTGATGTAAATAATAAGAAGGGGAAATCTTGTTCAGAGATTAACCTACAGAACATGCAGCTTTTCTAGATATCCCAAATACACCGAGCAACTGGATATTCTCTAGACAACTCTATTGACGGCCTTGAAGCAGAGAATGTCAGGTTAAAGGAGCGAATCAAATAATTGGAGGGAGATTTAATGCCCCTTCTAATGTTGTCTAGCCCTTTAGCAATGATTGGGCCTACCACACCTGCAAAAAATTTAAAAGGATCGGCAAGCCTTCAAACATCAGCCCGAGGCTATGTGGAAAAGAATATAAAGAAAAGAATGGAATTAATAACAAAGGCTTGGGAGATGTCAAAGAGTATGGTCTCTTTTAGAACAAGAGCACATGCTTTTCATGAATATCAACAAGCAGATTTGAAAAATGAGCAAGGTTTCTACCTCAATGTAGTTGTACCATTTGGTGTTAAAGTCACTAATATGACAAAATTGAGAAGAAGAGAGGAGGATCTCCCTTCCCCGAACCGAATAAAACAATTGAATGCATGTTGGAAGGAAAAGGTGAAAAATTTGAATGGTATAGTTCAAGCATGTATCCAGGCCATAACTAGAAGAGATGAACTATTTAAGAAGCTAATAGAGATAGACCTAGTTGGTAGCACTAATGAATTCCAAGACCCGAAATTGATACTCAACTTGTTTTTTTTAACCAAGCAAGAATTTGATGAACAAGTTGAGATCTTTAAAGGGTTGTCATTTGAAAAATTCTATGGCATTCTTGAATATGGTGAAGATGACGTGGAAAACTGGCTAGTTGATTATTCGATTAAAAACCAAGATATTGAAGAAGCATTGCGCAAAATTTCTATTTATCTAAGGGAATTGGAAGGTGAACTCTTCAATATAAAAATACGGCATGAAATCAATGTGGCACCAATGAGGGTCTACATCGAGGAGTGGTTCAAAAAGGTTCTAGAGAATCTTACCAATAAAAGGAAAAGGACGATTGAGATGGTTCCCATAACCGTCGAGGAAAGCCATAAAAGGACATCAACGATAAAATAAAAAAGGAGGAGATACCATCATAGTAAGTTCATACCGATCACATATTTCTGTCTTTGTCAAGCTCTTCATCCAGTTACTCCACCTCTTAAAATAGAAAGGTTTAATCGAAGACTGATATTTTCCTCTTTTCTTCTTACTAGGTCTTGATTCTTTCCACCACCCACTTTATTCTTTCTACAAACTTCATTCTTATAAATATTTTCTTTATGGTCTGCGAGAGCTCCAATCCCAGTCATTATGGAAAACACATTTTAATTCCAGATAATATATATTGAACTATATATTTTTTAGAAATTCTAAGAGAACTATTTTGGGAACAATATCGATTGTACTTTGTAACCCATATTTTATGAATATAAACTGTTTGAGGTTGATCTATCATTATCTTCATTTGAGCTACCCATTTATCACTCTGTCAAAGTTCTCTTACGCATGTAGATAATTTTCTTTTAGTTTTTATGTGATCAGAAATATTTATCCCTACTATGATGGATGTGAGGAATTCTGTTTATTGTCTTTAAATGTATGAATGGGTGTGTGTTTCCTAGTCCATTCTCAAGAATTCTCTTTTAAAAAGAAAATAAAAATATTTTCCATTTTCTGTTTTATTTTCCTTTGACGGACTTCTTTAAAAGTCCCATATTTTATAAATCTCGGACACAGGAGTACCACCTCTATAAAAACACAGGAGGATTTGCATCCTTGTTAGGTTTCCATTTCGGTCCTAATGGATTCAAGCGTCAATAGGTGTTTGCATATAACGGGAAACAAGACCAACAACAAAGGAAAGATCAGGACAGGTATGAGTCAAGTATAAGAGGCTACCAACTAACTGATGGTACAATGTGGCATCAACTTCTAGAGAAGTACAGGTGGCGGCAAGCTTGAATCCAGACTAGACGGGANCATGGTTTAAAAGTTTTGAGTCACTACCAGTAAGGATAAGGTCATCAACATAAAGGACAAGGAGTATGACATGGCTTCCTACTTTCTTGGTATAGACATTAGAATCAAAATGGCATCTAGAGAATCCGGTGGCAATAAGAAAGCTGCCCATTTTGGCATACCAAGCTTGGGGAGCTTTCTTAAGTTGATAAAGAGATTTCTTAAGGCAACAAACAAGGCTAGAGTATTTCTTAACATAGCCAGAAGTTTGTTCCATGTAGATTTACTCTTGCAAATCTCCATGCAAGAAGGCGGATTTAACATCCATCTAATGGACCTCCCATTTATATGAGGCAGCAAGAGCAAGAACAAGATGAATGGAATTCATTTTGGCTATAGGGGAAAAGGTTTTATTATAGTCAATTCCTTCAACTTGGGAAAATATTTTGGCAACTAACCGAGCCTTGTGTCTTTCAACACTTCCATCTAATGCATACTTAGTTCTGTAGATCCATTTACATCTGACAAGTTTTCTTCCTTTTGGAAGATGTACAAGATCCCAAGTATCATTTGCCATTAAAGAACGATACTCTTCATTCATTGTTGTATCTCAATCTGGATGACCTGAAGCTTTTGAAAATGTCTCTGGATCATGAGTCTCTTAAAATTGAGCCAAACGAGAAGAGGCTCACTGGAACTGAGAACATTTTTTACGCTGATCTGAAGGATCACCGACAAGATCACCAGTTGTTTCTCATGTTGAACAGTCCCATCTAGGAAGTGGTGGAGCTGGAACTGTTGTTGGTTCAGGTTCAAAGGACTCATATGGAGGAAGGTGAGAAGGCGAACGTGGATTTTCATCCTCACTTTCATCATTTGAAGAAGAAACTAGAATAGTAGAAGGCACAAACGTTGAATTAGGCTCGCAGGCCAAAGAAGGCACAAACGTTGAATCAGGCTTGCACACCAAGATATTTTCATCAAATTTAACATCTATTCTAATAATAATTTCATTACAATGTGTTTGAAGAAGTATATAAACTTTGACATCTTCAGAATAACCAACAAATATACACTTCTCACTTTTAGGCTGCAATGCTTTCTTTTTCTCATCAGGAATGTGAGACCATGCTATACTGCCAAATACATGGAAGTGACTTACATTTGGTTTAAGTTTAGTCCAAACTTCTTCCGGTGTTATATTGTTAAGAGCCTTTATGGGAGTGCGATTTACTATGTAATTTGCACAGTTGATGGCTTCTGCCCAATACTTTTGACTCAATCCCTTATATTGGATCATACAATTAGCCATTTCTTTTAATGTGTGGTTCTTTCTCTTAGCAACACCATTTTTTTTGTGGTGTATATGGAACAATATGTTGCATTTGGATGCCATGTGTAGTGCAGTAACTTGTAAAATTATTGTTCACATATTCGCCTCCATTATATGTTCCTAAACTTTGAATTTGATGTCCAGATTGCTTTTCTAAAAGGGCCTTGTAGGCCAAAAACTTGCAAAAACTTCACTCTTAAGTTTTAAGAAGTAAACCCAAGTACGTCTGGAAAAGTCATCAATGAAATTTAAGAAATACTTGCATGCATAAAAAGAAGGAGAAGAAAGTGGACCACACAAATCATTGTGAACAAGCTGCAAAGGGCCCGAGGCATGCCAAGAGACACATTTGTCAAAAATGTCCCGATGATGTTTGCTGAGAACACGACCGGCACAAACACCATCTCTACATGAAATAGGAGAAAGACCAGTCACCATCTATTGATTACATAGTTGTTGCAATGAGCGATAGTTTAGGTGACCAAACTGCTCATGCCAAAGTTCAAGTCATCACTATGAGCAACAAAAACTAAAGAAAAATATGATGACCCAAAGTTTTCAAACTTGTACAACCTGGTAATATCATCAACAATTCCAGTTTCAAGAACATGCTTAGGATCTTTTAGATCCTTGATTACAACTTGGTGAGGTAAAAACTCTACGGTTTTACCTTCACCTGAATGAGTGATTTGATATACTGATACAAGGTTACAAGAAAGACTTGGAACACATAATACATCATTGAAATGACCATTTTCGACTTGAACTATTCCATATCCTTCAACATTAAGAGATCTATCATCACCAACAAATATTTTCTTGGTGTTACATTCATTTAGATCAGAAAATATGTCTATATCCTTAGCCATATGATAAGATGCTCCAGAATCAATAAGCCACTCATTAGAAGAAGAAGTAGAAGTTGTATTGAAGGAGAAACCATAAGCATAAAGTGAATTTCCATGAGAAGAAGCAGTAGAATCAATATTGATGTTGTGCTTCTTCATCATTGCTTCTAAAGCTGCCATATTCTTGAAACATTTGGACTCGTCATGACCATCTTTATCAAAAAAGTTTAAATGTTTTCCAGTCTTCTTATTTTTATATTTTTCTCCTTGTCACCATAAGGAGTGGAAGTTGTCTGAGTGGGTTTGGGACCCTTATATTTCTTGTTGTTGTGGCGATGATGTTGCTTCTTGGGATTCTTGGGTTTATTTTTCTGATGGACAACTATGGCTTTGTTGGATGTACCTGCAGTGTTGATCACTCCAAGTTGTACAATATTATGTTGCTCTCTAATCAAAGAATCACAAAATTTATCAAGAGTGGGTTTTACATAAGTTGTCCCTAGAGCCTCTTGCATGGCATAAAATGTAGATACAAACACAAAATATGCACTACCTAGTTTAGAAAGAATAATATAGATGCAACGATCTTCTTCTATCTTTATCTTACATTCTTCACATAAAGTTCTGAGTGATTTAAACTTAGATAGATAGTCTTCAATGTAAGAAAAAACACTTGGACTTAAATTCAGTACTTGATTTTGTAATTGTTGTGCTCAAATAATATTGTGTTTACCGAACATAAATTCAATCTTTTCGCAAGCTTCTTTGGTTTTATCAATTGATTGAAGGTGGAACCTTAAATCAAGAGAGATGGGCATTCTAATTAATCCACATGCTTCGCCATTCCTATTATCCCATTTGAATTTCTTATTAGCATCAGTGGGTGTTGTTTCCTTTCCCAAGGTAATCCGGTACAAGCCTTTATTTCTTAATAAATCCTCCATATGGATTTCCATTGGAAGTAGTTGGTGTTGGTAAGAAAAATATTACTTGAAGAATCCATATTAAATATATAGATAATATGGATTTAAAAACTTAAAATGATGATTTGGATGGAAATATCTTGAAAAATTAGGCGGTTTAAAAAAAAACGGCACTGAAAACGGACTTGGGATGTGAAAGTTATGCCCTTTTAAAAAAAAAGCATAAGCGGTAACCAAAGGACCACATGATGAAGTGACCCACTTTTATAAGAGGAAGTGGGGATCACTTTTACAATGAAGTAACCTTATAAAATAAAAAATGCATGAAAAATAAATAACTCTAAAATTTTAAAGATACTTAGTGATTCACCTTTATACTTGAAGTGAAATACACTTTACAATGGAGCATGAACTTTTTCAAAAAAAGTAACAAATAGAGAGACTTAAACTCAAGACCTCTTACTTAATAAGGAAACTTTTAACCAAATGGGCCAGCAAAACATATTGTATTATTTGGCAGGAGGATTGGGGGTGTTGTTGTTGTTGTTGTTGTTGTTGTTGTTGTTGTTGTTGTTGTTGTTGTTGTTGTTGTTGTTGTTGTTGTTGTTGTGGCCTTGGAGAGTGTGATAGAAAAAAACTCTTTCGCAAAAGAAAAAAAAATTGCTTCTCGATGACAACAAGGGTTAGATCTCGGTTAGATTACCCGAAAAATGCACCTTTTCCTATTTGTTTTCTATTTTCTGAGGTCGTACAGGGCACAAGTAAAAGAGAATACACAAATATAAAAGAGTAGCAACCCAAAAACAAACAATATAAAACAAAAATAATACTCTGCAAAAATTTTAAAAATGGTGTATTCAAGCATTATACCTTTGGATCTGACTGAAATGGCTGTATCTTGGGAAAAATGAAACCTTTTCAAGTACAACGAAAAGTGTTCTTGAATGGAACGAGTGATCTGGACGCAATGGAATAGTCATTTCAGCCCATAAATGTACGGAAATGGAAGAAAACAAAGATGAGGTAACTTGGCTTCATGATCTCGATCTACAACAGGCGCAGGTCTTCAAACAAGCTCTGATACCATGTTTGAAAACACATGTATTCCAAAAAAGGATGAACACCTTCAGTAACCACTCACACAACCAGATCAAATATCAACACACTGAGGTTTGACGTGGTAAAACCCCTACAGGGAAACATCCATGGGCCCAGCCAACGTGACCACTTGGAGTAGTTTATTAATACAAAAGAAAAATATTATAGAGAGATTTTACAAGAGAGTTTTTCATAATTGATCATCAGAAAATGACCCTCAATTCTCTTTAAATAGATATCATGGACCAATCAGGTGTTAATCCACATATCAATGGTGGTTAAGATTGAGGACAATATGTACCGTTGGATCACTCTATGTCGGGAACATACCGTGACCGTCGGATTTCCTAACTACAAATGCATACTAATGCATACTAAAGAAACACACTAAGAAACACACTTTTACCTAACAACACATTAGACCAAGTAGATCTCAACTAACTTATAAGTGTCTAAATATCCTAACACATAGACAGGTCGTGGATCTGTAGAAAATATTTGAATAAGATTGGTTCAAGTTGTGATAAGTTTTTAGTGACAGTTGTGACAGTGACAAAGTTGATTCAATGATAGTGACAGGTTGTCTACATTTTGAATTTATATTTCATGGTGGTTGGATGAGGAAAGGATAGATTCTTGTAGCCGCATTTTGGTTGTATCCATAGAACATAAGGGTTGTAGCCTCCTTCTGGTTGGAGCCATAGAATTGGGGAGTTGGAGCTTCCTCAAGTTGTATCCTGGAAATATAGAGGGTTGGAGCCTCCTTCCAGTTGGATCTGGAGAACAAAGGAAGTTGATGCTTCTAATGAATGTACTTCTTAAAGACATATAAGAAAAAGCATTCCATGTTTTTCTCCCGCTTTGGGTTTCCATGTAAAAATATTGGTGTACTGTGTATGTGTATGATTGCTCATTGTTCATTAGTTATTTATTATGCACTTATTGAATGATATTGGTAAACTTCTCATAAATTTAACAACACTTATATAAACTTGTGGATAAAAGGGATTAAAAAGAACTATTATTGATTCACCACCCCTCTCAGTAATCCAACAATTGGTATCAGAGCAGGTCCTTCAAAATAAAGTTTAACCACTAGAAGGAGATCATGGATTACTCAAAGATTGGGATACCACAGTTTGATGGGAAAGATTATTCCTTCTGGAGAAGAAGAATGAAGACACACATACAAGCACTAGGATTTGATGTTTGGCGATCAATAGTAGATGGATACAAAGCACCAACCACTCCTCCAACATATAAACATGGAAAGAAACTTGAAGAAAATAATTCAAGAGCCACAAGTGCACTCTTGAATGGTCTGACAAAATCAATATACACCAAGGTTATGGATTGTGATTCTGTGAAAGAAAACATGGGATGAACTGAAGAATATATTTGAAGGAGATGAAAAAGTCAAGGAAGCTAGACTCCAAATTTTCAGAGCAAAGTTCGAACAATTGAAGATGAAGATATAGCAGCCTACTTTCTATGAGTTTGTGAAGTAGTAAACAATATTAAAGGTCTGAGAGACGCGAATATTGACATATGTCATGAATATTGACATGGGAAGATGTAGGGAACCTAGACGATAGTTTACCAGATGCACATTTATTTTTAGTTCAAATGATAGATGACTACTTTGCAGAAATTGTCCATTTTTTTAGTATAGGAATCACTCCATTCGACATGACACTAGAAAAAAAGAAGAAACTAGTGGTTAAAGCAACAGATTATCAGTTCATCACAGGAAATATATATAAGTTAGGCACAGATGGGATACTGCGATGATGTGTATTAGAACATGAAATATTAATGATCCTAGTGGAGGTGCATGATGAAATTGTAGATGGTCATTACACAGGAAAGGAAACAACTCAAAATATATTGCACACAAGGCTCTCGTGGCCCACCCTCCATAAGGATGCTAAGGAATATTTCCAGATTTGTGATATTTGTTAGAGAGTAGGAAGGCCATGATCATGAAGGGATGATATGCCTTTGAATATACAATTCACCTTGTAGGAATTTGACAAATGGGCAATAGATTTTATCAGACCAATTAATCGACCAATGAGGATATTAGGATTCAGGTACATAATTAATGCGACAAACTACTTGAAAAGATGGGTAGAGGCTGAACCAGTTATAGATTGTAGCGTGGAGACAACTTAGAGGTTCTTATTTGAGAATGTAGTTACAAGGTTTGGGTGTCCTAAGGTACTTATGAGCGATCATGGGACTCACTTTTTGAACAAGACAATTGTAGCATTGACATAAGAGTTCTAGATTCAACATCAAAAGAGCACTTCGTATCACCCTCAATAAAATGGATCTGTGGAGGCATTCAATAATATACTAGAGAATATATTGACAAAGGTATGTAATGTAGGATGGGACGATTGGGACTTAAGGATTCCTGTAGTTTTATGGTCTTATAGAACTACATGTAAGAAGTTGATCAGTCATACACCCTTTAGATTAGTGTATGGTCAGGAAGTAGTCATGCCCATGGAATTTCTTATACCAAGTATGAACATTGTTGTGATGATAAACCTTATGAATTACGACGCAATAGAAGAAAGACTATCACAATTACTAGTATTAGAGGAAGACCGAATTGTTGCATGGTTCCATCAACAAGTACATAAGGCACGTGAAAAATCATGGCATGACAGACACATCAAGAAGAAGAAGTTCCAGTTAGGATATTTAGTACTTCTCTATGATATTAAGTTCTTACAGCACCCTGGAAAGTTCATGACGCACTAGCTAGGACCATACATGATCAGATATGTGACAAAAGAAGGTGCTATGTAGTTAGAACTATTGGATGGACTAGTCCTGGAAGGACTAGTTAACGAGAGTTGGTTGAAACTATAGAGGGATGACCATCCTTCCATGCACTAGGTGAATTGTGCAGGTTATGTACCATAGAACTTGTGTCATAGTGTACTATAGAAATAAAAGGAGGAAAAAGAAAGAAAAAACAAGAAAATGGTTCAGGGAAGAAGTAGAAAGTTGAAGAGTCCAAGAAGATAAGATTAGAAGGTAAAAAAGAAAAGGAAGAAAATTTTGTAGAAGAGAAAGAAGAAAGTAGAAGAGCACACAAATGAAGGAAGCTAGGTTGATCAGAGAGTCGAGATCACGCGGAGAGAAGAGATCACAAAGGGAGAAGAAATCACACAGAGAGAAGAGATCGTGCAAATAACAATTAAGAGTATTTAAGAAAATCCATGATGGGACATGCCATAAAGAGCTACCATGATGACGAAGTAGTGGCATTGTGTAACCATAATTGTATATTGGATAGAATATTTTGACAGGTTGGAGAATCTAGTGGATAAATTGCCTAAGATATGGAGTTAATGAAGCATTACAATATGTAATGAATGTAAATCACTAGTGGATTAGACAACTATTTTAGGCGTGAAGGGAAGCTAATAGATGGCGATGAGTTATATAAAAAAGTGAAGGGTCGATGGGGGAAGGTTATTTTAAGTTATAGTTCGCATAGAGAGTCGATTTGCAGAGCCTAATTGTACAAAGAGAAAAGTTCCATAAGAAGATGGCACCACCCAAGGCATCAACAACTTCAACATCGGTACCAAAAAACCAATGCAGTCAACCAACAATGAAAGTTGTAGTTGAAGAGACAGAGGAGGCATCCTAATCTATGTTGAGATTCCCTAGGGAATATATACCACCAAGAAAGTCATCTGCAAAAATGGTCAACCTACAGAAAGACATGAAGTATCCACTCATGGAGCCAGAGATTCCATAGGGAGTGATTGTGTAAGAAGACATGCTAGGCCTAATACCAAGTTTAAAGTATGCTAACCATGACATCGTAGACAAGAAGAAATTTTTGGAGCCATCGCTGAGTAAATATCTGAAGAGGTACATCATTCAAGAGACCAAGTTGGTCATGATAGAACCAGAGATATGGGCAAAAAGGTTGCAGAAAACAGGCATTTTAAACTTATTCGATATACCACACTTTGGGAGGAGCCTAGAAATTAATTCCTGCATCAAAATGATGTTGAGTTGCATGCATGTGGGATACTTGTGTCTTGACAGGCTGGTATCAATTGATACATACTTTATCGTGCACATTCCCAGCCTAGCTTCGGAAGGGAAGGACCCCTCATTGTTGTTCTCTGACAAGAATAATGAAAAGGCTCTCCTAGAGAGAATGTAGGAGAAGTTTCATACATTCCGTGGACAATGTGGTTTAGATGTCGCAAGCATATGAAACCTAACAGTAAGGTTTGTGACACAAGCCTTAGCTTGTAAACTGCTAAGAAAATGTCGAAAAGACCAATTCACAACAGTAGTAATAGCGACAGCTGAAAGGTGTATCGAGGGTGTTATCACTGAAATTTCGTCCGCACAGGGCGACAAGAACTCCGCATCGTCAAAACAGGACTGGAGTCATTCATGGAACAAGATTAATTACACAACATTGCAAAAGGGTCAAAAACTATACAAAATGACCAAAAATTTGAAGGGCGCTTTACAGCACCCGGGTGCGCGTGCATATGCGTGTAACAACAACGTACAATGCGCGCTTCAGTGCACAATGCGTGGCTGTTGGGAGAAAAAGACGTGCGCCTGCTAAATGATGCATTTATTGAAATTGGTCGGCCTCCCAACCACTAATGGATCGGCTCCCAAGTCGATTTGACACCAAATTCGAGCTCAATCAGGGTGGGGGGGCTGGTCAAAGACCTAATTGTGCCCTAAAGAGCCCCTTTTCACATTCAAAAGAGGTTGCATAATAACCCAATGCTTGGCTATAAAAAGCCATGAATGACCACCATTTTCTCAAGGAATTCTATGCATTGTTATGCTGCTAAGATTTCTAGAGACTCATTCTTTGGCAATAGACATAATCAACACCATTTCATAGGGCTTTCCACCTCTCACTAGAGTGGATAAGATTGGAGTTCTTTCACCCA
>JASDQU010371745.1:30933-45819 GCA_032191745.1 Picea mariana | reverse complement strand
TTCTTCCCCTTCAACCCTATAAGCAAACATTACTCAAAAATAAATTAATTGTTTAATTTATATTTGAGCGATGATTGTATTTAATTGTTTCCTTGTATGATTTATATTCATAAGAAGACTTTACTCCCAATTATGGTTTTATTTAATTATGGTTTTATTTATGCCATGTAAATTACATTAATACCTAGGTCAAAAAGATTTGAAGGACGACCATTAAAAGAAATGATTTCTTTCTATAGCAAGCTACAAAAGTTTAATTTCAACCATTGAAAGAAATAATTTCATTCTATCAGCAAGTTATAAAATTTGACTTTCGATTGAACATTGTTTAAACCTTGGTGTGAAATTGAATATGTTTTAACTATGCAAAATCTTTAAAATATAACATGTTTCCTTGATAATATAGCGGTATAATTTCTATCAGTGACAAGACCCTATTCCCAAACACGTTTTTATTTATGCCATTGTAAAATACATTAACATGTTCAATAATATATTGAAGCAAACATAAGAAAGTATATGCTTATAGCACCTCATATGTTATATGTTTGATAGGAAATATGGGAAAAAAAAGCATGAGATTAATAATAATAACAGGATTTAATTAACCTTTGCTAATATAATTTGGTTAAGTTTTATTATATAATTTTTTTAACAAATCAGATATATTTTGATAATTATGATGAATAATTGTATATAATGGGAAATGTGAAAACACATAATAATAATAAAACTTGGTTATGCTTTGTTAATATAATTATATAATTTGGTTTTTTATTAAGTATTGTTGATACAATTTTCCTTCAAAAATTATACATATTTTGATGATGATGATTAAAACCATTCATGATAGCAAATGTGAAAAAAAGCATAATGATCCACTACCTTGATGATATCAACATTACACTGAAGCCATGTTACCATGAACTTCTAACTCAATTTACGATCCTCAAATATCTTAACTTGATCCTTTCTTCGACCCTTCTTCACAACATATAGAATCGAATTCACTATTTTCTTATCATAAAATAAATCCGTGTAAAGCATACTCTATGTCAGTGAACTGTTCATTATTACAATGAGCAATATACACTTCTCAAGTCACAAAAAAACAATTATAAATTCAAATCAATAACTCAAAATCAAAATCAGAAAGACCTCTCAAATCACAAAAAACACTTTCAAATAAATAACTCGAAATCAAAATTGCAAATATATCTTAACCGCAAGTCTATCTTGACCGAGAAAAGTAAAAAAGCCAATGCAAATTCTGAATAACAAGTCTCACACTGAAAACTCCAAATAAAGGCAACCACAAAGGAGTACAAAATTTAAATTAATTATTAAAAAAAAACTCATTGTTGACGTTATTTCAAGTTGATTATGATAGGATTTTTAAAAATGTTTTTTAGTTTCCAATTCAATACTCTCAAAAAAAAAAATATCCAGAACACCGAAAATATGTAATCTCAATCACGGAAATCTGTAATTTTCTAAATTTCTGGACAAATTTTAGGCAAAACTCATTAAAAAAAACCTGAAAAAGAATTAAAAAACTAAGTCTTAAAAAAAAATTAGCTCTTTCAAGTTTATTATTATAGCATTTTAAAAAAATAGCTCTTTCAAGTTGATTATTATAGCATTTAAAAAAAAATCAAACTCCTTCACGTTGATCAATATAACATCTAAATTATAAATTATTTTAATTATAAATTATAAATTATAAACCTTGGTGGAACAACAAATCTAAATATTGGTCGTAACAAATAACCCAAGTTCAGTCCTGCTAGCAAATTAATGGCAAGCGGCACCGAGACCGGGCAATTAAGTGTAAGCAGCACTAAGACAGGGTGAAAGCCTCAGCAACGCCAACAGCCCACCGATGCAGCAAATAATTAAATGTAAGCAGATGTACATACAATGCGGCATTGCTGCGGGCAATAGCCCAATTGTTCTGTTAAAATGAAGACAAACAATGTCATATAACAGGAGCAAAAAAATCACTGAATTTTTCATTGCTCCCACTTCAATACTTCATCATGCAAATTTCTAGTTACTTTACGTTCGAGTATAAAGACCATCTACATTAGGAGTTCTGGTAACTTTATGTTCGACTAGCTTTATGCTCTTCAAAGCAATAGTTGCAATATTTTGAGTTTTATATTGATTATGCCAAAGGTTTGATTGCAATCACCTATTATATTCATGGTAAGAGAGAACAAGGCATCAGGAATTGGCCCATAAGAAGCAAATATCGACAAATTTCATGCTCGTGCAACTGAACATTTTCAATTCCTGTATGTTTTTCGTGTGCATGTATATTTTTTAAACCCCAACCTTTGATGAGTACCTCAATTTTAACATTCTGAAAATTTGCTGCTCGGACACCTGCACCCACTACCTCACCGAAACTTRTAGCAATTTTATATTTAAGCATTAAAAAATATCACAAATGAGAATGTCTTTCAATTGTGCGAGCTGAATATCAGCCCATCAAGGCGAGATTGCAATATCAAATTTCCATTTCCTTGAATGCCTTGAACTTACTCTTGCAAACTCACGAGACATGCAGGTCTTTATGAGACAAATCCACTCCCGTACTGTTCTTAACACAAGGGAAAAACCATGTGGCTGAAGCATTAACATGTAATCAGTAGTCCATGCTAGAAATTTCAACTTTATAGTACCCATCAATTAACAAGCCTTTATACAAGCCATACGTTCACTAAGCCAAAAAATCTATAACATGATTGTGAGTTACAAGTTGTCAAACTTTAGATAGAAAGCTGAGAGGGAAAGCGAGTATTATTCAAAAGAAATCAAGATGTGTTTTTAGTCAAAAGGGTACTGTATGTTATTGTTAACAGGTGATTCATCAGCCAATGCACATGAAAGTATGTTTATCTCTACTCGTACACGAATACACTCTTTCTGTTTATCTCCACTCGTACACGAATACACTCTTTCTGTTAGATGGCACAGCCCAAGCTGCACTTGCAACTGTAATTATGCTAACAAAACTCACAATAAGGAAAGGAAAATTTCATAGCCTCAGCCCCATTCCCAATGATTTGAGCATGTCCAGGACAAATGATGGAATCAGACTTTTTACAGACCTGGCATTTTATTAACTTAAATGTACTCAGAAGTGGCAATGTACAAAAATACAATCAAAAGAAAATACAAGTACATCAACTGTCGTTCCAAAGACTCTTCCATTGCGCACATATGTTGATCAGCATTGGCACTTAATTGGAAACCAACAAATTTTGAAAACGAGTCATCAATGAAGTGAATATTCTCAGCTCTATTATTTAGGACCCTGAAAATCTTTGAATCCAAGAAGCAAGAAAGCTTCTCATTCCAATCACAGGATGAAGTTAGCTAGTGGCACCCCACCAAAATAATTGTCATCTCAATTAGGTACCTCCAACTGTGCCAGTTGGATCATTCCTCATAGCCAGCTCATCTGAAGCATGAATAAAAAACTGAGGAAGAGACGCAATGCGAGGAAGATGGAGTAGCAAATCTCCAGATGACTCTTTCCTGGGACTAATAGTTGACTGCTTAGAGTCCATGGCACTATTTTCGACCAACTGAAAAGGAACAAGGTCACACTTCCTTGAAAATGCAGAGCTTTCATTGTTTATCACATCCCCTAACTCATCATCTTCTCCTTGGGAATTTTTTGCCAAATCATAACCTGTCTCCGACTCTTCAACTTTTCCAGGACTCGTCTCTTTAGAAACGTCCTTCTGAAGGAGAGAGTACATGGAGTTAACTCTTGCAAGGATTGCTTGCTCATCAAATGTTGTTGATAAGATAGAATCGCCAAGTAAATGTTGAGCAATTTCATCAAGAATCATTTCGTGTGAAGACAAGGTGTTTTCGCCCGTAGAAACAGAGTTGCAAGAACGTATCTGCTCTTGAAAACATAAGCCTATCTGATTTACCAAGGTACTCATAGATGTTGACGATGCTAACTCAGATTCTTTGTGCACTGAGACATTAGGAGGTGACAATAATCGCAATTGCTCCCATTGTGTGACACCTTTCATGTTCAGCTCGTCACTATCACTGTTGCCATTATCTTCAATAGCACGCAAGTCCATTACTGATGTTAAACAAAATGTCACTAGTTTTAATTCAAAGAAAAATGCCACTTTTGAACATGAAAAGCAAATCAAGTTCTTTTAAACAATCTCCTAAATTCATTATCTTACAATCATAAATAAAACATTTCACTAATTCATATCAACTTGATGAATACTAGCCTCTATAGACCATGTCACATACCTGAACTAGGAGAAGGTGTTTGCTGAGGTGTAGCCTCAACTGTCCTGACTTCAGGATCGAGTGGTTCAAATTTTGGAACTAGTGTCTGAGCCATTGGTGGGGCTGCATCTGGGAAACATGAGAAGGATGCCAGATACTCCTCCTTCAAATGACTAAACTGTGTCAAAACATGAGACTCATTCTCTTGTGCTTTCCCATAGCAGGATTGCTCATCCCGGTCTTGAAACACTGCACTTTTAGAATCAAAATTTGGAGAAGCCTCGCTTAGGAAAGCTTTCTTACTCAGCAAATTTAACCGAGGGTCACATTGTATAAGCTTTTCATAGTGCCTGTTCAGTAGCCCGTGGGGACACTGTAGGAAGTGTCTCCTATAATGCATTGAAAACAATTTGAATCTTAGTTTTGCAATAGAATTGAATAATCAAGCAATAATTAGTTTTTTTCACTTTGAACAATAAATATCTTATATAGAATGCATGATGAGTTTATTATATTTACCCTCCATATTATGGCTAAGCTAGACCTACTGAGGGTAGACTTACTTAACAGACCGTGAAAGTTCCAAATTTGTGTTGAATCATTAACAACATATTAAATAAATCGGCAGTACTTTAGCAAAACAATTCAAAAAAATTGATAATCTTAACAATATCTAGGGTCTTGTCCCCTGATGTAGAGCAGTCGGTGAGGGAGTGCGCTGTTAAGGCACTCCGTAAGTGAAGTCACCGGTTCGAAACCTCGGGGACACCTCAAATCCAGCCATGTTAAGGGCTGGTGCGGTCCAGGGCGGGTGATTTTGACGGCTTAGATGCCCCTGGGTCGTGGCATCTCAGCCACAGGCCAATCCCGCAAGTCAGGGATATTTAGCTAACAAAAAAAAAACAATATCTAGGGTCTTATAGATATGGCATATTCATCACCGAGGTGTATTGCAACTTGCAAGTACTGAAGACTTGGCACTTTTCTTGTGTTGACAAGGGTTTAAATCTTATCTAGGACGTTTGATATATGAGATGCTTGTATGCTAAAATAGCTACATCATCAGCACTGAAGAACAATTGGAAAGGAAAATGTGTACCAGATATTGACTAGCTCCAATTCATGTTGGATTTTTTAGCACCTCAGCAAGTATCCAGCTGGCAGCAGCGAGCAGAGAGATCTGGGTGCATGCAGAGAAGGTACAGTGGCAGATACTCTAGCATAGATTCTGTAAAGTAGTCTGTACAGAAGCCTTAATGCCATGTAAAGCAGCAGCAGCACACCCTCCTTCAGCAGTTCCATACAGCAGTAATGAGTGCTTTTCCCAAATTAACAGTTTGGTTCTAGTTCTGAGTTTTTGCACACACAGTTCCCTAGTTAAACTAGGCACCCATGAATATTGTCTCTCAGCCTCAGTTAAGGTACAGATCTCCAGGAGAAAGCATGTTTGCATGCCTCAGATCATCTCCAGTAGAAGTGCACTTTACTTGGTTCGTCTATCCATGCAAGGAAGACACACTAGGGTTAGGAGTTAAGACTTCAGCTGAGGCACTGTTGTGCATGTTTCCAGATCCATTGTACCTTCTACTCTATAAAGGAAAAGTGAATATTAGAGTTTGAAGCTTTCAGTGTATTTCCTGTTTCAAAGAGTAATAAACAGAGATGTGATTTGAGTTTCAGATCTGTGTACTTGCTGTTACTTTCTTCAGTGGGATGTGTTTCACTATCTAGTATATTTCAGATTGCGGTTTTGATAGAGATTTCAGTTTTCTGTTTTCCTAATTAGAGAAGTTAGAAATCAGACTAGGACTGTTACCATGTGCTAGAATTTTAACAAATCTGAGGACCATCAGCTTCTTTAATTCAAGGACTTTGCTTGCAAAAATCTGGCTAATCTTCAGAAATGATGTCTAGACATTGAAAAATGTAAAAAATCTAGCAAAATAGTCTTCATCTAGATCATTTTATCATATATAGGTGAAGGAATCATTCCTCAAAGCCTAGATGTTCAAGAATTCTAAGAGTGCTTGATAAATGGAGATCAACGCAGTATTGTTGTGACACTGTTGGTGTAGCAGCAGCCTTTAAAATTCCAGGTCCCTTTAAAAAAATTCCGAGTTCCAGTGTGCTACAGAGAATTTAGCAAGCCTAGCAAGTGGTAGCCAAAGATATTTTGGGACTCTGAAGATTACAGACATGGACGGGATCTGGCTGCAAAATGTATTTGGATGTCTCACACAGAAATAGCACAGATTGGCCTTTTATCCCTTCTTATTTAGGAAAAAGTCTTATGAAAAGGCTTTTACAGGAGGGGGATTTGTGGGATGAAAATTCTGGCCAGTGGCTGCTTTCAAGATCAGTTACCTGAGCACAAACATAACCAGTAGCCAACGATCAGGCCTTCTTAACTCTGTAGAGTCATCCTAGACACCTCTTTGTTCCAATGACATTAGAAGCTCTAAGACCCATCTGGAAGAAGAGGAAATGGTTCTATGGGAAGTCATTTGTAGACACCAATCCAAGGAGCTTTATCTTAAGACTCAGCCTTGCTTCTCATTGTCTCACTTACAAATAGGCTCAACAGAAGATAGGCTGTTCAGCACAAAGAGATTGGGTAGACACATAGGTACAAAAATACCTGGAAAATCCATTCATCTTCCAAGTCCAAGATACTTTGCTGGCTAGCTCTCAACAACAGCTGTGTGATTTCCAGTTTAGAATGTCTTGTGGGAACATGAAAGAGCCTGCAAATTCTAGGAATGGTTAGCAACTCAGTACTCCAGATCTTTTGTTTCCGTCTAAGTGGTGCCGTGTCCATATCCAGAGTGTCCGACACGTGTCCTAAAACAGGACACATGCCAAACACATGTCAGACATGTGCCCTAGATGTGTCCTACCTGTTCGACTCTAAAAAACATTTTTTCATTGCTTTTTTCCCACTTTCAGCTGTACAGAAAGAGCTCTTACGGTCTCTCATTGTGCAGGTGAAGGGTATTGAGATTTGAAGGGATTCCAAGTGTTTTGTAAATGTTTTATTTTCTAAAACAAAAATGGATCTTTATGTCTATAGTTCATTTTTGTATTTGTAATTTTTTTAATATATAAAATTCTTTTGAATATATATATCGTGTCCTCGTGTCATGTTTCTGTGGTCAACATGTCCCATGTCCTTGTTTCCTGTGACTTAGGTTGCCCTCCTCCACTGTAAAGGGGTCATCTTTGAAGACAAGTGGATGATTAGACAAGCAGGAAAGAGTATATGGGATACCATCAAGCATCCCCTTCCGGAGGAAAAGGTGTTGCCAGGCAACCTTGAATTAAGATGCTGCTATTCTTCATTTCGATGAATTGTCCACTTACAGATCAAATTAAGTAATTATCAGCATAGAATAGGCATATTCAGAAAAGGGTTGTACTCTATCACAAAGGGAGCCAGAGAAGACAAGTTGGCCCTTCTCGCCAATATTGGGAGGAGAACTCCCGTGACTCTTCTGTGACTCAGTAATATAAGATTGTAAGATGCACTACAACTTTGTCAATTAATGATATATAACATGCATTTTTTCCTAAAAAAAAAGGCTGAGATAAAGGTAGACCCTTTCCAATTTAGAACACTGGTAGAAAGCTAAAGACATGTACAAAGCTGGCTGTACACCCATCCCCTTACTCTCAAAGAAAATATGACATATTACAAAGTATAAAAGATACAAGCCATATGCAACATGAAAAGAACATGACAAATGCCAATATTTGACATACAGGTAAAGAGAAAATTCAATGTCCATCAAAAATTCAATAAATCGTAAACAACTTTCTCAAGGTCGTATTTATGCAAAAAAGTGCAAAAAATGTAATAAAACCTCAGTCCAGATTCCGAAGGGTGAGACATATAAAAGGAAATCATAGAGTGATGAGACTTGGTCATAGTTGACTTAGTCAAAGATGTATTATATTTGTATATACATGTACATCGCATCTAACTCTTCACTGGAGATAGACCCAAGGATTAGCTCAATTGGTGGAACCTTCCCTCCGCCCAAGGCATGTTGCCAATGGGGAGGTCACATGTTGAAATTTGGTGAGTCCCTTGGGGTTGCCAGCCACTATTGTGGCTGGTGGTTAAGCCACCCTCCATCAGCATATTCTCGGGAAGTAGGGGAGATCCCACAAGGTTTTCCTTGGAAAAGAAAACTCTTCGTAGGAGACGGTCAAAAAGAATATCTCACCTAGCACTTCATATTTTGTGTTTGTACCTTCTATTCTAGGAGATAATAATAAATCTTACCTGACACTCTACTCATAGTAGCAAGATTCAGTCATATAACATTCTACTCATAGTAGGAAGATTCAGTCATATCAGCCTTTACTGTAGAGAAATTCAGCAAC
Organism: Picea mariana; assembly: GCA_032191745.1. Lineage (NCBI taxonomy): Eukaryota > Viridiplantae > Streptophyta > Pinopsida > Pinales > Pinaceae > Picea > Picea mariana. The sequence goes on along the minus strand of JASDQU010371745.1, from coordinate 37,158 downwards.
AGTAAAAAGTTTGGCAAATTTTCCATACAATATGGATATGGTATGGTTGGTGTCTGCTTATATGTTGATCATCTGTTGACTCTTCCATGTACGTCAGCTCATGCTTCTTAGTATAAGTCTTGGTTTTATGGGTTTTGAGTGCTAAGAGTTATTAAGGTTAAATGGTCAAGTATGATGGGTTAGGTTAATATTTTAAGCCAAAAATTCAAGTATAATTAACCTCAGTAGTTGTCTTTTGCATTTTTCATGGTTTCTTTGAACTCTGTTCAAAAGAAACCATACTTTGAGTCTTTTCAATGGTTATTTTCTGAGAGTTTGCAGGCTTGTTTTAGACTTTAGTATATTGTGTGGTCCATTACTGAAACCTTAAATCTGAAAGTTGAGAGTATAGGATTGAAAGTAGAAAGTGATGGCTGAAGCATTCAATCAAGGAATGATAGTCATGGCCAAAACTCAGGCATAGCGATCTGCAATTTATAATCTATGCATTAGAGTTTCATTATTATACATTCTGATACAAGATTAAGTTCTGATAGACCTCCATTTTTATTTTTTGCCTACAGGAGAATCTTAATGGCCTCCCAGTCATCTAAATTAACGTTCCTGAATGGAGGTACCTATATAAAACCCTGATGGGGTGATTTTTGCTAAGAATGCGATAAAAAAAATGTAGGACAACAGTACTAGAGATATATTTCAAGTTGTTTTCAATGAAGAATGAATGTTACTTTTAAAATTTAAACAGTTTATGTATATTTTTTACTTTTCTCAAATTTGAAACAAAATACATGTTTTCATATATATATTATATAAATGTCTACTTTTGTATTGGCGCCTTACTGAGTTTTTGTCTTATGAATCATATTTGAAGTCATATTAGAATTCAAATCTTGCTACTATGACTCTACCTAACTCTTCGCTACATCCACCTACCACAATTTTCTCACAACACGTGTACAGTTGTGGCAATATTTTCTCACATTCGCTCTTATGTGAATGTTTGCATTGTCATTCACTTGTGCACAAATCGATCGAATCCTCTTTGAATCTTGATGTTGGTTCTTCTTTTGGCTCCATAGCCTCCCTAGAATCAAGTCTCATCCACTCTATGGGTCATTTCAAGGTTTTTATCTCCACCTAGAGATTATCGTTTGTTGCACATCAAGATTTGGGTTGTGGATTCAAGCATTGTCGTAGCTCATCCCCTCAACCCAAATCTCTCCTACAACAAAGCAACAATTCATGCCTTGGCTTTTTGAATATCTAGGTTTTCCATTATGGGTCACTCTCTTCTACCCACCACCTCAGACTTCCTTCCATTCAGCCTTTGGAGTTTGCACTCTAGGTCACTTCCTATCCAAAGTTCTCCTTCAAGCTCCTCATATTTGCCTTTCTTAAGGTTGTTTAAAATCCTCATTCAGAGTTCTCACAATGAATTTTCGTCAATTGTGAGTGATTCAAAACTAGCAAGCCTTCCCCACTCCTTTGCAAGTAGCTAATACATTATACCTCCTTATTTCTTGAGAATTCTCTCATTTTTTTGCAACCCTCCTTTGTGTTTTGGATTTCACACAATCAGGGTACAATAATTGCAATCCATGGTTTACCATTAATTTTTGCCACAAAATTGCAGTCCTACTCCAAACTTGCAGTTCCTGCGCTGCAAATTGTGGTTGTTGCACAACCCTCAATTTCTGCTCCAAACTAGCAAAATCATTCCTTGTGGCTTCCAACTTGAATACTTGTGGGATTTTGACCTCATCAAGCACATGACCAATCAGTGAAAGCACAAAAGTGGTGGCTATGTGTGTTCTTGGTTGAGCAACTCATTGAGCAAGGAAAACAACTTGTAGATCAAAAGCAACCTCGTAACAAATTTCAAGCAAACCGATGCACAATATGGTAGTTGTATTCCAACTTCCAGCAGTGACTAGGACAACAACGATAAGTTTACAATCAAGAGGTTTAACCCCTTCAACATTTTTTTCTCTCCTCTTGCAACAATATCCACACCTCTTGCAATTGTCCATGCTCCACATCATTCTCCAGCATCTTATCTCTTGTCTAACTATCCTCTTTCAAAGAAAAGCACACGCAAAGAATCTCATGAGTAGAGGCAATTTGAAAAAACTACAATATGTTCCTATGCCTACACAATCTTACAAGAAGGTACTCCATCCCCTTAGGTATTCCCGCTTTCAGTTGATCTCTTCCCTTTCATCCATTTAGTGGTGCTTTCACACTGCATAGTCTTCTATTCTCTTAGAGAAATTTCAAACACCTTATGGGACCTTCTCACAAGTGAATTGCACACTTTTTTCCATGTAATTCATGCATGGGGAATCCCCGAAGACTTCACTGTCGTCAACAAGTGGTAACCAGGATAAACCATCAATGTAGACTATAGTACGCCTAACCAGATGAGAACATCGACTATTATCATATCACATATACCTAGTCCAAGCACTTGACCCGATACCTCTTAATTCAATTCACGGCACTCAACCACTTGAGCTAATCCATGGGGCTGAGTGAGTTGCACACTAATAAGAAAGGGGGAGCAATTCCTACACCACACAACCTTTTAGATCCTCATCCAACTTTTGACAAGGACTCACCCATCTCCTTGTTCCTAAACCCCTCAACTAAAAAATGGGTTAGAATCTTCAAAGTACAACACTATCGGTGTAGATCCTCTTGTTCAATTTTCTTTTGCAATGGAAGTGGTATCTTTTGTATCAATGCTTCCCCTTCTTGAATTTCCACCAGTTTTTACTGATTTTGTTCTTATGCAGGGAGGACATCCAATGCTTTTCTTCTTTGAAACTCCTCCATTCAATGAAGCATTCTACCACTAGTTCAAGAACACTAATTTCTGCAGGGAGATAAATCCATACCAAGATCATAACTACACAATGCCAACGATTTCATTCTTCATTGTAAAGTGTATGCCATCAGCAGAAAATGAGGACAATTTCATCCAAGCAAGGAGAAAATGACAAGACTTACTCATAGTTGACTTAGTCAAAGATGTACTATATTTGTGATTTGTATTTGTACATCTCAACTAACTTTTCAGAGGGGACTTCGTCGAAGATGATATCTCACCTCACCTTTCATATTTTATATACGTAACTCGTATTCTAGTAGATAATTGTAAATCACCTACCACTATAATTTATGTCTGTAAATCTCACATGACACTCCACCTTCCACAATTTTGTACTCATATATATCTAATGGATTATAGAGGGTACAACATGTATAATCGCCAAAATATTCTCTAACAATTGCATCTTATGTGATTGTTTTCATTGATGTTCACTTGTGCACATATCCGAAAGAGACAGGAAAGTTATTATTTGTAATATGAAAAAACATACACCCAAAAGATCAATTATGAATGAATAAGAAAACACTTCACAATACTTATTGCGATAATATAAGCACATACAGAATTAGAAAGCAAGGAAAACCAGTCATGTTATGCTTGCAAGAATCATGAATATGGAAAGGTCTACGATCACAAACATGCGGTAGGGGAGCTTGACCAAGGATTCTTGCCAGTATCTTACCCAGCTAACCTAACCTAACACTATATATGGTGGCCGGCAGCACCAAATGCTTCTACTTAAAGAAAACACCTTGCTATAGATGGGTTTAAAAAACAATTGATTATGGAATCAAAAGACTCCAATCAAAGGCATATCTCTACAATGGCTTGGTCCAGAATAAAGAATGGCATTTACCAGATAGAGTGCAGTGATAATTACAATTCAAGTGGTGAGGATAGTCTTTAAAAGCACAGACAGATTCTTTTTGTTTCAAACTTTTCCAAGTGAAGAATCCAAGAATTTCCCCAGATTTACTAACCTGCATATGGTGGCTTGTCCTCCAGTAAAGTCAGAGGTAGCCTGCCATAAAGTATGCTTTCTTGGCTGAGGATTAGTTTCCCTGAAGAACAGCGGTGGCCTTGATACCTGGAACAAACAATAGTAAAATCAGTATAAGGGTGAAAAGAGTTGACTTTAGCTTTATTCCATATGATTTACTTCCTTACCTCAATATCTAAAGTGCCAGGCTCATCCTCCAGGTAGCTTGCCTTCAGAGCTGAGATATCAGACCATTGGATCTCTATCTTGCTCTTGAGGCCACCATCCAAGACCTCCCATACTAGTTTATGTTTCGCAAAGTAGCACTTGGCAACCAAGTCACCTTCATATCTCGATATACACTGGCAGAGACATATACATTATACTATTCAGTCAATACTTCATTTAAGATGATAAAGTAGAAACTCTATCAAAGAACAACACCGGGAAACTCTACGATGCACACCACAAGTTTCTATTTAGCTTCTTTCACCTTGCATCCTGATTGCAAAGGCAATGCCTCAATATGATTTTACAATTGTATGTGCTTACCTCCCATGTGCCGATCCTCAAAATAGAGACTGGGAAATTGGAAGCTTTCAGCTTATCAGCACTATTTTGTGCTGCTGAAGACCTTACGTCCCTCCTTTTGCCTGCATCTTGACCTGAAAATGCAGGATCCCCTTGCGAAAGCTTCATTTGAATAAGATCTAGCAAGGAAGGTGATTTTCTCAGTGTTAAACCCAAGGGACTTGGTTCATCCAAGGGATTGACATGAGCTGACTGCAGACGTTCTGAGCTTGGTCCAACACTCCATTGCTGCAACACAGTATGAAATGACGAATTTCCAGTCAAGAATAGTCACAAATAGTTGCAGAATAGCAAAAAATACAATACATTATACAGCAACCAAGTACAGCAGATTTACCAAAAGCATAGTACAATGCCAGAGACGTTAACTAAATGGTAATTCAAGTCAACCGCAACAGAATCACACAAAGAAGAAAGAAAAGCTCTGAAAATATACACTAAACGGAAATACATGGTTTCAAAACAATGTTTTTGCCATCCTAATAAATAAAAGACAGACTGCAGAAACCTAAAGAACATTTTTGACAATAGCACTCTTAACAAAGAAAAACCTAGGTAGAGACTAGAGTGCACATCCTTGAGGCCAAGGAATTGTTTTTGCCATCGTAATAAATAAAAGACAGACTGCAGAAACCTAAAGAACGTTCTTTTTAATAGCACTCTTTAACATAGGAAAACCTAGGTAGAGTCTCGAGTGCACATCCTTGAGGCCAAGAAATAGCAGTGATTTGATTGCCTCAACTCCAAACTAGTCTGCCAGTATAAACTAGAAATTTTCCTTTCCATGGACTGTACCATTATAGCAGAAACAAGAGCTGTATACATCAGCCTAAAATGTTCTTCTCATCCTCGCCTCTCCCATTTAAGAGCTGAACAGTGCATACTGCAGAACCCTAAAGAAAATGTTTTTTAAAGTACACTATTAACAGTGAAAACTCTAGAGTCGGTTGTGTAAAATGAACATCCTTAAAGGTCAAGGAATTTCTATATGGTAATTTGTCTGTCTCGCCTACTCAGCTGGTATTAACTGGAAAGATTATATTTCATGGATGTTATACAATAGCGGCAAAAATAACTGAACCTATTAGCCTTAAATGTTCTTCCACATTTCCTGCCAAACCATCAGACATTTCCTGCCAAACCATCAGACATTGCAATATAGTAATATAATAACCAATGATAGATAATCACTTGGGCTTTCAGAGACATGCTACTGCTATATTCAATAAAACATTGGACAAATTGCATCAACTGGCAAACCAACAATGAGGATAGGATCAGCATTTTGTGAAGCAACTTTTTATTCTGAGCCGACAAAGCTCAAGGCTCAAACATAACTACAACACTTATTAGGCACCCAGGTTCTTGCTGGGGATTGGACATATAAGCATTTTCAATCCTCATGGTTTGACCATTTAGAATTTCGCTTATAACAGTCTTGGTGACCTGGAGCACTCTTCAAATCCCTTATACGAAACACTCAATAACAGGCTTTTAAAAACATAAAAACATTTCCAAGCGATGCTCTTTAAGAGATGCAGCCCTGCTCCTTACTGCAAATTTACAGAGGTTAGCCCCAATCCAAATAAACCATATTGGCATGACAGAATGTATTTTTTTCCTTTGTTGGAAGTGCTTCGAGAAACATGTCCCGAAAGACTGCACAGCAAAAGGGGCTTTTAAAAACATAAGAAACATTTCCAAGCGATGCTCTTTAGGAGATGCAGAACCCTGTTTCTTACTGCTAATTTACAGAGGCTAG
>JASDQU010371744.1:201746-213655 GCA_032191745.1 Picea mariana | reverse complement strand
TGTCCACCCCTCTCCCTCAACCTCTCTGCAATTGTGTGTGGCCCCTTTACTCCATATGTGAGTCAAGTCGGCAAGCTATCGTCAGCCTGCATCACCAATAATCATGTCAGAATGTCGTCATCAAATCATCACATCAAATCAACATCATAATAAACAATCAACCCAAAAGCACACTCCCTGACTCAGTCCGGAGTCCAAGGGGGTCTACCGATGCCTCAGCATCCTCAAGGTCACAAACCTGCACACTCAATCAACTGAGTCAATAGCACCCGTATACATGAATAGTAACGCATCATATCATCTGTCACTCACATCATAATCAAATATATAAGGTCCAACATCAAAAGGGTCCAGATCACTTGCGAGCAAGTGTCCTCAAAGAATAAGTGGTCTGAGTGCGCCAGAGCGGGATGTTACATAACTGCAGCATTGTTGCTAGGAAAAATTATCCGCAATGGACGTGGCACTTGTAAGGATCCACAAGTGTCCCTAATGTGGTGTCAGCAAGGCAAGACTAGCTAGCACTTGTTGGGGAAGAGATTTATCCTTGTCCATTCAAATTTGACTTTATTTAGGTGTTATAACTATTTTTTGGTTTAAAGAAGTGGAATTATCTATGGGGCTCTTAAATTGTCTTTTATTTTATTTTATACACATATATTATACAACACTTATATGGAGAGATTATGCATGAAAATCTATGTACATAGGGAGAGTATAAATGTACTATTGAATTTTGTGGATTTCAATGGTATTCTCACAAACTTATGATGTAGTCCAAGCATATACACAACATTGGATATAATTTTCATGACCCTCTAATTGATAACATTTTTTGTTGTAAAGGATGATATTGATTTCAACACAAAGAAGCCAATATATAAGAAATTGAAAGTGCAAATGTGTATTGAAAATTGTAGGGTTGAGCTCATCATAGAATTTTCATATCATACGTTAAAAATGACCAACATATGTCTGTATATAATTGGAATTTCAAGTGTAAGGAAATATTATAACATATCGTGGTTTAACCTGTCAATGGTCATAAAAAATCATTAAAAAATTACAATTCAATTACAAGTGCAAAGCAATATAGCTACAACTAGGGGTAGTATATAGTCTCATGTATGAGACTAAGGCTAGATGCTACTAGAAATCATTTGAACCCACTGGAACAGCCTCAGCAATGACCACAAGGGATCTTGTATTTCTTGTAGATATTATTTAGGCTTAAACCGCCTTATGGTCCTAGAGTAAGACCTAAAACTGATTTTGATTATCTAAGAGCTCGTCTTTCTAGGACATAAGGAAATAGATTAATAGGCCAAGACCTAGACGCATTTGGAAAGAGTGAAGGTTTTCCCCCTTATAGACCACCAGTGGGTTATTTCAGGTGGCATGGTTTTCCTTGAATAATGGTGATGAGTCAACCCACATTCATGGATAACAACTAGTGATGGTTGTCCTCATTAGTAATAGACAATTGAGTTATGATAGGTCCTGCCACCTTTGAATAAAAACAAAACTATGTTGTGGTCAATGTTTTTTTTAAGTGATTTTTTGTCAATTTATAGATCTATCCATGAAACCTATTTTCCTTTCCTTCTTCTTTCAAGAAAGGGAGTTGTATGCCAGCATATCTGACCAAATTTCACTCATGTACACCAACAACTGGATCTACCATCAACGCTTCGTTTGTTCCTATGATATTCAATATTTTGATGTTTCTCTTTGTCCCATTTCTATAATAAAGTAGTGATTGCTACAACAATATATATATATATGGAAAGGATCTACCCAAGCGAGACAAATTGATCTCAAAGAGAATATTTCCTAGCCCATATAAATATTGTGACTATGCTACAACTTCATTCTGGACAGGAATTGGAGCATTTCACCCATTGATTTATGTTTATCTGTGGATAACATCCATCCCCTTCCCCTTCTGTTGCACCCATGATTCCAACCAAAAGATCTCACCCAACTCCCAATATTCATACCCGTCAAGGTCTCAGATTTCATCCCTACCTATGAATAGAGAAAGACAACAATAGAATTCCATCTTAGGCTCAAATTTAGGCTTAAATTTTTCATATTTTCATTAAAAAAAAAAAAAATTAAGTTGTAGCTTAATTTATGATTATAGCTATGCATACACATATATTTTTCACCTAAATATAAACATTTTACATAAACATATAATAGGTTTTCTTAATATTTTTGTCAAATCAATTATTATGCATCCTATCTTTTTGGGAATATTCACTAGATATGGATGATTAGTTAATAATTGTTCTTGACAAAACCATGAGTTTTCAATTGAAGTGATGTAAATTTAAGTAGGAAAATAAAATGTTTTTAAAACTTTTCTTGTATTTGTTTTCACTTCTTTCAACATGTAGGTGGTATATCATGTTGTATATTAGTGTGTAGAATTTTTTTCATGTATTTCTAAAGATATTTTCCATTGCCAATTTTTTTGTTGTAAGTTTCCTCGAATTTATATGAAAAGTTTGTTTTTTCTCTAAATGTTCTATTATGAGATTTTTTGGTTAACTATTGACAATGATGCGCATGTGAAACTAATGGAATGGTGTTGTTGCCAAATTTTGAAAGTAGTACGAAGAAATCAATTGGTGATTGCTTAAGATAGATGATATGATTTTTTTTACTAATATGGTTTGATCACCAACTCGTTTGATAAGTTATGACTTGAGTTGTTTGAAAAGAAAACATTGGTTCTGGTTTAACTTGTCAATGCAAAAGACAATTTCATACATACCATCTTGGTTTGAATGAATTATTTCAGCCATTTCTTCAACTAAAGTGCGCAGATTACAATGTGTCACGCATAGCAAATCAGTTTGAATGGATTATTTTAGCCATCTCTTCAACCAAAGTATGAAGATTACACTATGTCATAGGTAGTATCTTGATTTGCATGAATTATGTTGGCCATATATTCAACCAAATTATATATATTAATGTTGGGTTGTTATATTATTTGCAATGGAAACTTATTCTAACTGACTGGCTAGTCAAGGTGGATCGACTAGGTGAATGTTTGGCTAGACAGATAAGTCAAGTCGATGGTTAAGTCAAAGGTCAAAAATTCAACTAACGAGAGGTCGATAGGAGGTCGAATGGAAGCCAACTGGAAAATCAATTGGTTTGTAGCTAACTAAAGTTTGACGAGTATTCGACTGTAACATAATCATGAGATTCGTAGGAGCACAACCAATCGTCTCCACGGATTTGTAACCATTTCTGGGTGTCATGAATTAGGGTTTTTCATGTTGTGAAGCCTATAAATATGGCACCATGTGATACTATAAAAGGTTAATAATATTAGTGATTGAAACTCTGAGATTCGAGAGGTGTGTAAGGGCCATGTAGATGTAAGATGAATTGGCTACCAGGTTGTTCTTATGTAAAAGAAATATAGTAGGATGACGATTGTGTCTTAGGTGTGGACCAAGGTTAGTCATGCAAATTTTTATTCATTGAATGAATAAGACAAAAAAGAGTGGGATTCTCTCAAGGAATGTTGGTTTCCTCGGTTAAGGGTTTCCAAGGTAAAATATCTATGTACTTGTTGTAAGTTTACAGGATAAAACCTCTATGTAAAGTTTCTAAGTGTGCTACATATTCTAGGTTTGGAAAGAAATAAATATGTGTCAACAAAATGAGTGATGCAGGTGTGCACACTATATTTCAAAAGGATTCATGCAAACTAGTTAGGGGATTGATGGCCTTAATGAGAGGAGTTCGAATTGGAATCCTATAGAAGTTGTTGGGGAGTGTCGACTCAACTAGACTCAACAACACTACTATTTTTTAAGTCAAATTGGTTGTGACTTGACTTTGATCGACTCAACTCAAACTGACTCATCTACGACCCACTCGATTATTCCTCATTGAGTTGACCCGACCATGTTATGGCACCAAAGGATGGGACATATTGGGAAAAAACAACTTCCAAATATGCACAACAAAGATATGATCGAAGGTTTTCCTAATTGTAATTTGGAAGTGGATTTTTGTTAGCATTTCATGTGTGGAAAACAAAATCATGCAAGGTTCCCATCCAGAGCTACAAGGGAAAAAGGGATCGTGGAATTGATACATAGTGACATGTTTGGGCATGTACCAGTCCCATATCTAGGTGGATCTCTATATTATGTTTCCTTCATATATGATTTCTCCAGGAAGACATGGTTATATTTCTTGAGGAATAAATATGAGGTTTTTAATAAGTTCAAAGAGTTTAAATCTCTTGTGGAAAACCAGAAAAATAAGAAGATCAAGGTGATGAGAACTAACGACGAAGGAGAGTTCTATGGTAAATATTTTGAGTATTTTTTCAAGTCATGTGGCATGGAATGCCAAAATATCACACCATATATCCCCCAGCATGCTCAATAGTGTGGGGCTTGTACAAGAATTCTTTGCAGAGGTAGTCGATACTGCATGATATTTGGTAAATAGGTCTCCTTCATTAGTGCTAGTTGACTTAACTCCCCATGAGGTATGGATTGGTAATAAGCCTTCACTTTTTCACATCTGAAAGTATTTGGTTGTCATGCATTTTTGCATATTCCCAAGGAAAAGAGAATGTTGATCTACATTCATTGGTCAACCTTGGTACATACGTATCCATCCTCAGTCTTTTTCCTTTTCTTCCTATGTTCCTTGTGTATTCTTTACTTAGTTATTTTTCTCTTTGAAATGTGGGTTGCAAATCAGACTACCATCAAGTTCCCAGTTGGCAAACTCGCAAGTCTATACTTAGTCACTTTTCACAAGTCCAATACTTATTCATTTTTTTGTGTTGTGAGAGTATCATTGCGAGAGAACAATACATCCTCATCCCGTAAATTTCTCGTGTCCCACAATCCGCAAACGAACAACACTCAAAATGACCTTTTCTACTTTTGTGTCCTCCAAATTGCACTACCTATCATTTTATACTTAACCAATTCTTTTGAATGCGGATGTGGGACAACCTTCCTTTCCACTTACCTTTTTCCATCATTCCCATGTCCCGCAACCCGCAATCTTGTGTTCTCCAAAATGACCCATCCACTTCCTCGACCCGCATAACGGTCTCTTCTCATACTTATTTTATTTTATTGTTTTGGATGCAAGATTCATCCCTTCTTACCTTTTCGATTCTCCATGTCTAGTGTCCCACACCTTGCAATATTGCATCAATTATATTGCACTTTCCATTTCCCTTTTTTCACATCCATAATTAATCATTTTTTGTGTTTTCCATCACATCACCATTCCCAATGGAATTTATTTCTCCTATGACACGTTAGCTGCCACTTGTGTGAAGCTAATACCATTATTAAAGTGGTGAAGATTTTGTAAAGATTTGTAACTAATTATAAATCTTATCATGCAAGACAACAACATTGAAATAAGAGCTATGGTGGTTAACAATCAAGGAAATACATGGTAAATTTAATAAAGGATTAATATAGGTTGAGGTGCATGGTTGATGCACAGTTTGGTATAGGTGTCAGTGCATGGTTGATGCAATTATTGTGATACAGGTTGTGGCACATGGTTTATGCTTGGTATGGTACAGGTTGATGGTTTGGCATATGCTTTGGTACATGGTTGACACACATACAGGTTGACGGTATGTTGGTGATATTGGTACATGATTGGTAGAGGCATGTGTTGGTGATGTTGGACATCTAGTTGAGAGGTGTCCCTAGAATATGATTCATGTGAGAGGATCTGGTTGAGTATAGGTGATAGTGACAAGTTGGATAGGTTGATGAGTGGCAAGTCAGTTGATGTGATAGGTTGGTCAGTGACAGATTGGTTGACATGACAGGTTGGTCAGTGATAGGTTGAAAGTGATAGGTTACAAGTTGATGTGAGAGTGGAAGTGATAGTGATAGTGGCAGCGAAAGTGGCAATGACACTAGTAGTGATTGTGGTAGTGACAGTTGGTCTACACTTATATTTAAGGGTAGTAGGATGGAGAAAGGAAAGGGGGTTGTAGCCTCCTTTCGGTTGGAGCCAAATAATCAAGAAATTGGAGATTCCTTAAAGTTGGAGCATGAGAACTAGGTGGTTGTAGCCACCTTCCGATTGGATCCAGAGAATACAGGGGGTTGTAGCCTCCTTCTGGTTGGAGCCACAGAATTCACGGAGTTGTATCTTCCTTTAGGTTGGAGCCTGTAAATAAGGGGTTGTAGCCTCCTTCCAGTTGCAACTGGAGAATTGGGAAGTTGGTGTTTTTTATGAATGAGTTCTTGATATATATAAGAAAGAATTCCATGTTTTTCTCCCATATGGATTTCCACGTAAATACTAGTGTATTGTTTTCTTGATGTGATGTTTATGTGAACCTACTTATGATTACATGCTTATGATATATATGTTGAATACAATCATAGATGATACATTGATGATAAACTGTTGAACATTGTTGATAAAGTGAAAGAATATATATTGTGGTTAAAAGTGGTATAAAATGCTCATATTGATTCACCACCCCCCCCCCTCTCAGTACTCCAACAATTGGTTTAGGAACAGGTTCCTTCAAGAAAACAATTTTACCACTAGAAGGAAGATGATGGAGAGCAACAGTTTGTATAGAAATGGAATACCAAAGTTAAACGGTCAGAAAGGTCTGAAGTATGAGATGTGGAGAAACATAATGAAAACGTTTTTATGAGCATAGGGATATGATGTTTGGCACTCAGCTGTTATAGGATACAATGCTACAAAGAAACCAAAAACTGCAACCAAGAAGGAATTAAAAAGGAACAACAAAATAGCATTGGATTTTGTCTTGGAAGGATTACCTAATTCAATAAAAGAGAAAGTGGGAAAACGTTTATAAGCTAAAGAACTTTGGGATAAGCTACACGATCTTTATTTTGAGTAATCTCTCATCACAAATTTAGAGAGTTATAAAGAAGACATAGGTATAGAACAAGAAGAAAGATACTCATCACGTCAGGCAGATTCAGAAGAAGAAGAGTTTGTTATCAACAGAAGTGAGTTCTTTTGCTTTAATTGTGAAGAGCACGAACATCTTGAAATTTAATGCCATTATTTGAAAATTGAAAGTGATGAGATAGAAAATCCCAATGAAATATAAGACAACCCTGAGATTGAAAAGGAAAATAATCATGAAGCGGAATTCATTCAATGAGAAAGTGAACATAAAGCTAAAATAATCACATTCAATATCCAACTTGAAGAAGCAAAGTGAACAGAAGAAGTCATGGGGAATCAGATGTTGAAGAAAGAATAATCTTAGAATGCCAACTATAGAGAAGTCAAGCATACAATCATGATGTTAAAGGGTCAGATAGAAGAATCCAGAAGGACTGAAGAAACTCTCGAGGATCAAAAGCAGTGTTTGGAAATCAAAATAGCAGCACAGAAGGAAGAAGCATAAAATATAGAGAATATATTGACATATCATATTAGGGAAAGAATTGACAATTTAAATCATCTTGAAGTAGAATTTGGTCAAGAAGAGAAAATACTTTAAAAATAAATCATCTCCATGAAGATCCAACTTGAAGAAGCAAAGAGGACGAAAGAATTCATGAAGATTTGAATGATGAAGAAAGAAGAAGAGGTTGAGAAGCTTGAAGACGAATTTGTCACATTGAGAATCAAAGTCGTCAAGATCGGCATGAATATTGAAGAGAGAAAAACATCCACATCATCAATAGAGAATGTTGAAGAAAATCCCTCCAGGTCACTAGAAAACAAGAATGAAGAAAAGAGTAAGAGTTATGCAGAAGTAATCAAAGGAAGGAATCATGGTCAGCAAGAATCAAAGAAGACAGAGTATAATAGAGATAATTCTTCAAAAATACCTACCACATTCATGCAACAAATAAGCTTCAACCATGATGAAGAGATACACAAAAGAGAATGTCATGATCAGCCAAGGAAGAAATTCAAAAGGACTACACAACAAAGAAGATCATTCACTCCCAAGTATGTAAATTTTTTGTATGGTCATTGTTTTTATTGTAATAACTTTGGACATAAGGTTGTAGATTGTAGGGCTTATGAAACAAATATTCAAACAAGAAAAGATTATGTGGCCCCACATGACATTGAATGTTACAAGTGCCATAACTATGGATACATAGCTCGTGATTGTAGAAGCATGATGGATACTTCTTTGAGAAATAACATTGATATTAGATATAAGAAGGTTTGGAAAAGAAAATAAGAATAGGAAAAGGAAGATCACATGAATGAAGGACATACATAAGTCATACTCTCAAGATTGGAAATAGTACGAGATGAAGACAAATCTACAGATAAAGGGAAGATGTCAAATACATGAAGGTTTGGAGAAGAAATTAAAAACAAGAAGAGCATGTCCCAGAGATCACATGATTTGCAGTAGCATGAGAAAGAAAAGAAGAGCAGGAGAATAAAGAATAGGTTCAATAAATTGTACTTTCAATAATTGCAGTACAAGATCAATCCACAGGCAGAAAGAAAGAAGTCAAATTTAAAAGAGATGATGAGTCTATAGATGAAGAAGAAAATTACTCTGCATCAAAGAGGGTATTTTTCTAAGAAACCCGTCTTCAAGACTCCTAGGTAATATGTATGTTGAACAAGCAGAGTCTATGAAGTAGACACTACAGATCAAAGAACCATCTTTCAATCATTATGAAGTGTTTGCAGAGATAGATTCAGAGTAGTCAGATAGCAGAAGTAAAGAGTAACAGATTGATTAGTTGAGAATTAGTGTTCCCACACAAGTATCAGTTGGTAGATGAAAGTTTATGATTCTATTACACATATGCATTCAAGCAGGGATATCTTCTGTACAGGTTTTTCTAGACATGCAAAGTTTGATGAGCAGATAGATCATATCAAGAGACATATTTTGATCCAGTCTAATAAACAGGAACATGTGATGATCAGTTGTAGTATATTCAAGAGAAGACTTTAGAATGGTACAGTGACAGATGGGTCAGCATTGTGGACAGTTGAGTAGCATGGTTATGAAGAGTTTGTGACATATGGATAGAGATGGATTCATGAGATGCTTAGCAGGTACAGAGAGCATGGGTCAAAGAATATGCATAGCAGTGGATTTACAATTGGAATCAGTGGAATCAATTGGAATTATAAAGGAAATCAATGAAAGGCACAACAAAACAGGGAAAGAGAAATCGACAACAGAAGCTATATCATCATAAGGACATTGTGAATAGTATGGTCAAGTGAACATGACAAGTAAATGAAGAAATCAAATTTTGAATGTTTTTTATATATGTCAATGAAATTCAAGAGGAAGCACCAATGGACAATAAATAGCACTGGAAGAGAGGTAGCCCTACATTGATCTACATCTTATAGAAAAGTCAAGGGAAGAAAAATCATCAGAGAGAGAGATCCAGAAAGGAATATTAGTAGCATACAAATAGGAAGACATACCCATAGGGGGAGATATTATGTTTCCCATGATTGGTTAGAGTAGGTATAGTATCAGGAGAAGACATATCAATAGGGGGAGTTAACATTTGGTCAAATATGAAGAGAAATAACAGATGCATGAAGACAAAGGGGGAATCCCCAAGGGGAGACACCCTTTTCCATTGATGTCAAAGGGGGAGATATAGAAACGTTGATGAGGAGCGATGATCACAAGGGGAGCATAAGCATGAGTGTTGCCATCAATGTTGGAGTTTCCATCAATGCCAAAGGGGGAGATTGTTGGACGGTTGGTTTGAAAAATTGGTTGTCATTGATGTCAACCCTTCGAGAGTGATCATGGAGATTGATGTCAACCCTTCGAGATTGATGAAAACCCTTGGAGAGGCCAAAATATGTTCGACAGTTGATTTAAATTTGTATGATCGAGAATGATGGTGATTTGTTGGGTAAATTTGATGTAGTCTACATGTATCCCTAGAGGTGTGGTTATGGGACCCAAAGTTGATTAAGGAATATGGAGATGAAGGACAATGAAATTGTAGGTAAGACTATCATAGATGGATAGTATGCATCGTTCCATTTCCGGTAAATGTGGAATGCCATGTGGTTCCTCACGGTTAGGGAGATGTGGCCTTGTGAAGTTGGACGCCCCGAAGAGTGCTCAAGAACCCATAGTTGGTTACAAGTCTTAGTCAAAGGGTAAAGTGGTTGCAACAAGAAATCCCTAGAGTAAGGAGAGAGTTTACTATGAAAAAGTATATAAAAACCTCAAGGAGTCATTCACAAGTATATACACGCACTCATTCATTAATTATCTATCTAGTGAACTAGTGATCTTTTGGCTAGTTTGTGACAGCATTTTTCTAAAGTTGAGAAGGTCTGAAGTAGAGAAAGTTTCGTAGTTGCAGAAAATGGTAACCCTAGTTTTCTAAATTTATATGTAGGTTGCATAAGGACAAGTTGTGAGCTACATATGGATAGGTAGCATACATCCGCAAGCTGCAGGAGGATGAGTCGTGGATCTAAGGAAAAGATTTGAAGAACTATGGTTTGTTGAGTTGCAACAAGGTTTCATGGTATAGCAGAGTTGCTACAGGATGTAAAATGGTATGCTTCAAGTTTTCATGAGTAAAGGTATGTCTTTTATGTATTTGTTTGAGGATTGTATCTTGGATGGTATGGCATGTGATTAAAGAATGTCTTGGAGGTCCTTGATGGTACATGATTACATATGGTTGAGGTGATATTGTTACATGCTTGAGGCATACTCTCGATACTTGGTATATGGGTGTTATGGTTCATTGTTAGAGGCAGGGATGATTTTAAGGATGGAAATTTATTTTAAAATGTAGAAACCTTGGCGAATATTACTAATCCTTCATATGTCAACTATAAATGTTTGGCGATATTTTTTTAAAAATATACAAATTTCTAAGTATTTTATATAGTTTTTATAAAATTTTGGCGATTTTTAAGGTAAAATAATTTTATCCTATAGAATTTGGGCGAATAATTTTTAAAATAACGAATCTCGTTTTTGGAAAAACCATGGAAAATTAGCCCATGAGCGAAACTTAGCCCCTAAAATCATCCCTGGTTAGAGGCACATATTTTTCATATTGGCATATACATGAGGCTTATCTTATGGTACATGTCATGATTGAGAGTG
Source organism: Picea mariana (assembly GCA_032191745.1). NCBI lineage: Eukaryota > Viridiplantae > Streptophyta > Pinopsida > Pinales > Pinaceae > Picea > Picea mariana. The sequence continues at coordinate 202,533 of JASDQU010371744.1, read as the reverse complement.
ATATGGTATATGGTTAAGACATATTTCATGGTACATGGTATGGTGTTGATGTGCATATACATGGTTGATGTACATGGTTGATACCTGGTATGGTACATGATTGGTACTTGGTATACATGGTTGATGGTTGAGGCATATGGTAGCAGTTGAGGTGCATGGTTTATGCACGGTTTGGTACAGGTTGAGGTGCATGGTTGATGCACAGTTTGGTACAAGTGTTGGTGCATGGTTCATGCACTTGTTGTGATACAAGTTGTGGCACATGGTTGATGCTAGGTATGGTACAAGTTGATGGTTTGGTATATTCTTTGATACATGGTTGAGACACATACAGGTTGATGGTATGTTGGTGATATTGGTACATGATTGGTAGAGGCATGTTTTGGTGATGTTGGACATCTAGTTGAGAGGTATCCCTGGCATATGATCCATGTCAGATGATCTAGTTGAGTATCAGTGACAGTGACAAGTTGGATAGGTTTATCAGTTACAGGTCGGTTGATGTGACAGGTTGGTCAGTGACAAGTTGGTTGGTATGATAGGTTGGTTAGTGACAGGTTGGCAGTGGTAGTGATAGTGATAGTGGCAGTGATTGTGGTAGTGACAGTTGTTCTACCCTTATATTTCAGTGCGAAAGGATGGGGAAAGGAAAGGGCTACATAGCCTCCTTCCAGTTGGAGCCGAAGAATTAGGGAGTTGGAGCTTCCTTCAAGTTGGATCCTGAGAACTAGGTGGTTGGAGTTGGAGAACAGAAAGTGGTATAAAGTGCTCATATTGATTCACCCCC
>JASDQU010371744.1:182765-201693 GCA_032191745.1 Picea mariana | reverse complement strand
ATTTTAGAGTAAGTTCCTTCAAAAAAAAAGTTTTACCACTGGAAGGAATATCATGGAGAGAAACAATTTGTATAGAAATGGAATACCACAGTTCGATAGTCAGAAAGGTCTGAAGTATGAGATGTGGAGCAACATAATGAAAAAAAATTTATGGGAACAGGGTTATGATGTTTGGAACTCAGTTTTTACATGATACAATGATACAAAGAAACCAAAAAATGCAGCCAAGAAGGAATTGAAAATGAACAACAAAATAGCATTGGATTTTATCTTGGAAGGATTACCTGATTCAGTAAAATAGAAAGTGGGAAATTGTTTATCAGCTAAATAAATTTGGGATAAGCTACATGATATCTATTTTTATGAATCTCTCATCACAAAGTCGAAGAGTGCTAAAGAAGATGAAAGTACAGAACAAGAATAAAGATACTCATCATTCCAAACAGATTCAAAAGAAGAAGAGTTCATAATCAACAAAAGTGAGTTCTTTTTCTTTAATTGTGAAGAGTGCGGACATCTTGAAATTGAATGCCCTTATTTGAAGATTGAAAGTGATGAGACAAAAAATACCAATGAAATAGAAGACAACCCTGAGATAGAAAAGGAAAAGAGTCATGAAGCATAATTCAATCAACGAGAAAGTGAACTAGAAGATAAGGTGATCACATTGAAGATCCAACTTGAAGAATAAAAGCAAACAGAACAAGTCATGAGGAATCAGATGTTGAAGAAAAAAGAATCTCAAAATGATAACTCTAAAGAAGTCAAGAAGACGATCATGATGTTAAAGGGTCAGCTAGAATAATCTAGAAGTACTGGAGAAACTCTCGAGGATCAGAGGCAGTGTTTGGAAATCAAAATAGCAACACATATGGAAGAAGAAAAAAAAAGAGAGAAGATATTGATAGATAATCTTAAGGAAATAACTGACGACTTAAATCAGCTTGAAGCATAATTTGGTCAAGAAGAGAAAAGACTTGAAAAATAAATCATCTCCTTGAAGATCCGACTTGAAAAAACAAAGAGGACGGAAGAAATCATGAAGACTCTAATGATGAAGAAAGAAGAAGAGGTTGAGAAGCTTGAATAAGAATGTATCACATTTAGAATCAAAATCATCAAGATCAACATGAATATTGAAGAAAGAGAAACATCCACATCATCAGTAGAGAATGTTGAAGAAAATCCCTCCAGGTCACTAGAAAAGAAGAATGAAGAAAAGAGTAAGAGTTATGTAGAAGTACTCAAAGGAAGGAATCATGGTCGGTAAGAATCAAAGAAAGAGTATAATAAATATAATTCTTCAACGAGACCTACCACATTCAGGCAACAAAGAAGCTTCAACCATGATGAATAGATCCATATAAGAGAAGATCATGATCATCCAAGGCATAAATTCAGAAGGACTACACAACAAAGAATACCATGCACTCCCAGGTATGTAAATTAATTTTATGGTAAATTTATTTTATGGTCATTTTTTTTATTGTACTAACTTTGGACATAAGGTTGCATATTGCAAGGCTTATGAAACAAATTCAAACAAGAAAATCTTATGTGGCCCCACAAGACATTGAATGTTGCAAGTGCCATAACAATGGACACATAGCTCGCGATTGTAGAAGCATGATGGATACTTCTTTGGGAAAGAACATTGATATTAAATATAAGAAGGTTTGGAAAAGAAAACAAGAGCAGGTAAAGGAATATTAGATGAATGAAGGTCATCCAAAACTCATACTCTCAAGATTGGTAATAGTACGAGATGAAGACAAATCTATAGATAAAATGGAAGATGTCAAATACAAGAAGGTTTGGAGAACAAATGAAAAACAAGAAGAATAGGTAAATAAAGAACAGGTCCCATAGATCATAGGATTTTCAGTATCATGAGAAAGAAAAGAAGAGAAGGTGAATAAAGAACATGTTCAATAAGTTGTACTTCCAGGAATTGCAGTACAATATCAATCCACGGGAAGAAAGAAAGAAGCCAGAGTTAAGAGAAATGATGAGTCTACAGATGAAGAAGAAGATTACTCTGCATCAGAGAGGGTATTTTTCTAAGCAACCCGTCTTGGAGAATCCCAGGTAATATGTATGTTGAATAGGGGGAGTCCATGTAGTAGACACTACATATCAGAGAACCATCTTTTGATAAGTATGAAGTGTTTGCAGAGAGAGATTCAGAGTAGTCAGATAGCGGAAGTACAGAGTAACAGATTGATCAGTTGAGAAGTAGTGTTCCCACATAAGTATCAGTTCGTAAATAGAACTTTATGATTATATTGCACATACGCATTCAGGAAAGGATATCTTTAGTACAAGTTGTTCCATACATGAAGAGTTTTATGATAAGATAGATCATATCAGTAGACATATTTTGATTCAATCTGATAAATAGGAACATGTGATGATCGGTTGTAGTATATTCAAGAGAAGTCTTCAGAATGGTATAGTGACATATGGGTCGGCATTGTGGACAGTTGAGTAGCGAGGTTATGAACAGTTTGTGACATATGGACATAAATGGATCTGTGAGATGCTTAGAAGGTACATAGAGCATGGGTCAAAGAAGATGCATAGCAATGAATTTACAATTGGAATCAATGGAATCAGTTGGAATCAGAAAGGAAAACAGTGAAAGGCATAGCAAAACAAAGAAAGAGAAACAGTCAACAGAAGCTATATCATCAGAAGGACATTATTGAAGAGTATGGTCAAGTGAACATGATAAGTAAATGAAGAAATCAAATTTTGAAATTTTTTTATATATGTTAGTGAAATTCAAGAGGAAGCACCAATCGACAATAAACAAAAATGGAAGAGAGGTATCCCTATATTGATCTACATCTTAGAGAAAAGTCAATGGAAGAAAAATCATCAGAGATAGAGATCGAGAAAGGAATATTAGTATCATACAGACAGAGAGACATACCCACAAAGGGAGATATTATTTTTCCCATGATTGGCTAGAGAAGGTACAGTATTAGGAGGATACATATCAACAAGGGGAGTTAACCTTTGGTTAAATATGAAGAGAAAGAACATAGGCATGAAGATAGGGGGAGCATCCCCAAGGTGAGATACCCTTTTCGATTGATGTCAAATGCGAAGAGATAAAACATTAATGAGGAGTGATGATCATAGGGGGAGAATGAGCATGTGTGTTGACATGTCTAATTGTTTCCATCAATGTTGGGGTTGACATCAATGCCACGGGGGGATATTGTTGGATAGTTGGTTTGAACAATTGGTTGTCATTGATTTCAACCCTTAGAGAGTGATCTTGGAGATTGATTTCAACCCTTGGAGAGGCCCAGAGATGTTGGACAGTTGATTGAAATTTGTATGATCGAGAATGATGGTGAGTTAGTCAGGTACATTTGATGTAGTCTACATGTATCCCCAGAGGTGTGGTTATGGGACCCAGATTTGATTAAGGAATATGAACATGAAGGACAGTGAAATTGTAGGTAAGACTATCATAGATGGATAGTACATGTCATGTCATTTTTGTTGATATTTGGAACGCCACGTGGTTCCTCACAGTTAGGGATATATGGCCTTGTGAAGTTGAAATCCCCGAAGAGTGGTCAAGAAGCCCCTAGTTGGTTACAAGTCTTAGTCAAAGGGTAAAGTGGTTCCAACAAGACATCCCTAAATTAAGGAGAATGGTTGTTGGATTACTGAGAGGGGGGGTGAATCAGTGATAGCATAATTATAATCTTTTTTCTCCAAATAATCCAAGTGTTATATCAATGTAGAATTATTATCAAATAATGAGTAATAAGAAATGAACAATCACACACATACATAGTACATCAGTGTTTTATGTGGAAACCCAAATCGGGAGAAAACCACGAAATGCTTTATCTTATATGTCTTGAAGAATTACATTCATTGGAAGCACCAACTTCCTTTGTTTTCTAGTTGCAACTGGAAGGAGGTTCCAACCCGCTATTTTATCAGGTTACAACCTGAGGGAAGCTCCAACTCCCCAATTCTCTGGCTACAACCAGAAGGAGGCTACAACCTCCTGTGTTATCCGACTACAACCACATTTCCTTGCCCCATCCAACCAACCTAAAGTAGAAGTAGAATGATGGAACCATTGTCACACTATCACTATGATATATATCGTTGTAAACCTGTACCAATCAACCTGTACCAAACAACCTGTACCAATAGCCTAAACCATGCATCAACATGTACCTCAACCTGTAATCAACATGTACCATAAACAAGTGCATCAACCATGCACCAACCTGTACCAAACAATCTATAATCAACATGTACCATAAACAAGTGAAACCAACCATGTACCAAGTATGTACCAATCATGTGTCAAGTACTCATCAACTATGACTCATCAATATGTACCAACATCATCAACTATACACCTCATGTATGTGCCAACTCATCAACTACTTGTCTCAACCATGTAGCCAACTTGTACCTCAACCGAAAGCACTCATAAATTTCATCATCCAAATATGATTTGTAACTCTGTAATAGACCTGGTGTATATGATCACATACTGCAAACCTTCCTTAACTTTAACAACAAGAGACTAGCATTTTCATCAAATGTTTCTTTAGTCTCACAAGACTAGTTTTGGATTAGTCAACAACCCTAACTTGAAATAATCATAACTCTGTGTCTGTAATGAATAAAGATATGAAACTGATAAAACAATGTTCTTCATTGTGTTTTATGCAATTCCTCCAAGTTTCACTACTTGGAACCTCTCAGAAAAGGAGTTATGGCAAAAATGGCACACCTTGCTAAATTCTGGTTTATTCTAGAGAGTGACCTTGTAGAGAGTGCCCCACACAGAATATTTGTTGAATTGATCTGAAACTGTTACACAGCATACTATGATACTACAGAATTTAATATAACCAAAACATTTGGTCTTACTTAATTTGGATCTGTTATTAATAATTTATGACATTTTTACCTGAAACACCTGTTTTGACTAGTTTCAGGACTAGCCACAAACCCTATTTTCCACGGAGTGTAACTCCAAAAATACAACGAACCACAAGCTGAATATTTTACCACAGATAATTGGATATGTTTCCTCAATGGAATAGCAATTTCATGGTCTGAATCATTCTATAAAAAAAGTTATTGCAAAAATGGTGAGATGACCTGAAAAACAAAACATACCTTAGAAAGCATCATCAAAAGAATTCACCCTTCCTTGAATTCTGGCCTTATTTTCTTCATTTTCCTCGGAAATTAGGCTTATATATCCTTTGGTTACCTCAGACACCTATAGGTATTCAATATTCTCATGTGTGATTTAAATGAGAGAGCCTTTCCCCTTATTTATACTATCCAAGTAGCTTCCTTAAAAACATCTTCTAGATCACTTTGCCCACTTTCCTTATTTTAGGGTTAAGCCACTTCTAATTTCTCCATTAAATTTATTATTTAAATAATTGATTTTGTATTCACTTTGAATTATAGTGCACTCATCACTTCACTTTATTATTTACATTTAAAAACTCTTAAACCACTTTGACTACTTTGACCTTTTGGGGCTTCTAGATGACATATGAGGGTCCTCCAACTTCGTAAGGCCATAACTCTCAAACCGTGAGGAATTATGTGACGTTCCACATACCACTAGAAATGGAATGACATGTACTATCCATATAGAATAGTATTACCTGAAAATATATCAAAATTCATACTGTTATCCATCAAACAAACTTGGGTCCATTACCCAAACCTGGGTTCTCCAACTTCTCATGGCCATAACTCTTTAACCGTGAGGAGTTATGTGAGGTTCCACATACCACCGGAAATGGCATGAAAAGAACTATCCATATAGGATAGTTTCACTGACAAATTCATTGGCCTTCATCTCATTATTCCACAAATAAACATGGGTTCTCTAACCATACTTCTAGGATAACTCAATCTACAAAGCATCTTCCAGTGAGGGCTTTCACCATAAGGAGAACACTTTAGAGTTCATCCATTTCTACTTATTATCAACCATGACAAGACAATAATGATTCATCTTTACATCAAACAATCTTGGGTCCATTACCCAACCTTTGTGCTATGGGGATTTATTCAAGGGTTGACATCAATGAGAACCAACCTTAATCAACAATCTCCCCATTTGGCATTGATGGAAACACTATGATGCAATACTGAAATCATATCACTCATTCTCTCCTTGGAACCATGCCTCTGTCCTCTTGCATCTGATAAATCTACTCCCTCTGGAACCATGCCTCTATCCTCTACCTCTGTCCTCTGCATCTAATAAATCTCTCCCCCTTTGTCATCAATGGAAAAGGTATCTTTCCATCTGGGGTTTCTCCCCCTGACTGAACTATCCTCTTATTATGCTTCCTCGTGTAAATCTAAGACATATAAGATAATCATTCAAAAAGCATTAATTTTGGAGTAGAAATAAATCCAAGTCTCTGGCGAAGATATTCAAAGGATTCCCGTGGAAGTGGTTTTGTGAAGATGTCTGCCACTTGTTCTTTTGTGCTCACATACTCAACTCTGATGTTATTTTCTGCAACCTGCTCCCATAGAAAGTGATACTTGATTGGAATGTGCTTCATCTTGGAGTGCATCCCCGAGTTCTTCGAGATATTAATGTCGCTTGTATTATCACAATAGATTGGAATGGGCTCATCATACTCAACCTGTATATTTGTCAGAGTTTGTTTCATCCAAAAAACCTGTGTACAACATGATGTTGCTGCAATATACTTTGCCTTGGTTGTAGATAAAGATATTGATGAATGTTTCTTTCTTAGCCATAATACTAAACACTCACCCAAGTAGAACGTTGGTCCACTGGTGCTTTTTCAGTCATCAATACAACCTACCCAATCTGCATCTATGTAGGCAATAAGTGATAGATCATTTCCTTTTGGATACCATAATCCAAACTCTTTTGTTCCTTTGAGATATCTGAAAATCCTCTTAACTGCTAACACATGTGACTCCTTTGGTGTTGCTTGAAATCATGCCACCTGTCCAACTGCCTTCATTACATCTGGTCTGGATGTTGTCACATATAGTAGGCTACCAATCATTGACCTGTATTGCCTCTGATCTGTAGACTTTGAATCATCAGCTTTGCTCAACTTGCAACTGGTTTGCATGGGAGTGATAACTAGTTTGCATTCTTCCATTCTGAACTTCTTTAGCATTTCTCTGATATACTTGGTTTGAGAAATAAAGATTCCTTGGTTTCTTTGACTTATCTAAAGTCCCAAAAAGAAGGATAGTTCTCCAAGTAATGACATTTCAAATTCATTATTCATATCTTTTGCAAATTTATGGCTTAACCTGTCATCATCATTACTAAAAATAATATCATCAACATAAACTTCAATTAATAAAATATTACCTTCACTTACCTTGATGTAGAGGTTGTTGTCTACACTTCCTTTTATGAACCCTTCATGTTGCAGATACTTATACAGTCTAGAATACCATGCTCTACGAGCCTGTTTTAGACCATACAAGACCTTCTTTAATTTACACACATAATATGTGTTCTCTGACAACTGAAATCCTTCTGGTTGTTCAATGTAGACTTCTTCTTCAAGTTCCCCATTCAGAAAAGTTGATTTTACATCCATCTGATATACTTTAAAAATTTTGGAGCATGCATAGGCTAAAAGCAACCAGATTTCTTCCATTCTGGCAACTGGGAAAAATTTATCTTCAAAGTCTATTCCTTCAATCTGTGTATATCCTTTACATACCAATCTAGCTTTGTTCCTTGTAACTTGTCCATCCTCGTTTAATTTATTCCTAAAAACCCATTTTGTGTCGATCACATTCTTATTCTTTGGTCTTGAAACCAGTTCCCAAGTGTCATTTTTCTCAATTTGATCCAATTCTTCATTCATGGACTTATTCCCAAAATTCATCCTTGTTGGCTTCTTCAAAATAGTTTGGTTCAATTGTAGATAAGAGTGCTAGGTGTGTTTGTTCTGGTGAACGGATTTTTCTTCTAGTCTCAACTCTTGCATCTTTGTTTCCAATAATTTGATCTGAAGGATGATTCTTCTGTACTCATTTGCTAGGTGTCTTTGGAGATACTTGATGAACTTTCTCTTCTGTTTCTGTCGGATTCTCTTCATCTTCCCCTTCTAATTCATCTTCTGCTTCTTCTTCTTCGAAAATTGGTTCCATTGATTTGTTTTCTTCTTCCTTTGATTTTGGTCTGCATGTTTCATCAATTGTTACGTTGATGCTTTCCACAACTTTGTTCAATATTAGATTGTAACACTTGTATGCTTTCCTTGTACTTGAGTAGCCAACAAGTACTCCTTTGTCTACACAAGAGTCAAACTTTCCCATTCTACCATCTTCTCTTTTGATGTAGCATTTGCTTCCAAAAACTCTGAAGTGCTTCACATTTGTTGGTCTTCCTTTCCATATCTCGTAGGGAGTTTTATCAGTGTTGTTTTTTAGCATTACTCTATTTTGAATGTGAACTATTGTACGCACTGCCTATGTCCAAAATATATCTATCAATTTGGAATCCATTAGCATTGTTCGAGTCATTTCTTGTACTATCTTGTTCTTTCTTTCAACAACTCCATTCTGTTGAGGTGTCCTAGCAACGGATAATTGCCTTTGTATTCCATGATTGTTGCAGTATTCCATAAATTCCTTTGAAGTAAAATCTCCTCCATTATCAGATCTCAAGCATTTGATTCTTGAATCCATCTCATTTTCAACCATTTCCTTGTAGATCTTGAAGTTTTCAAAAGCTTCTAACTTTTTCTTGAGAAAGAAAACTGCAGTCATTCTTGTATAATCATCAACTAATAACATAAAGAATCTCTCACCTTTTAATCTCTTTGTTTTAGTTGGTCCAACTAGATCAGTATGCACAATTTCCAGTGGTCTTGTCATTGAATATTCCTTTGATTTGAACCTGGTCTTTGCTTGCTTTCCTTGTTGACAATGCTTGCATAAAGTGTTGGTTGGTTTCGTGATCTGGGGCATTTCTCTAACTGCTTCTCTTTTGATGACTTTAACAAGGTTATCAAAATGCATGTGACCCCTTCTTTTGTGCCATAGTCAACTTTCATCTCCCTTTGCTAGACAACACTTTTCATTTCCAATTTCACTTAACACATATATGATTTTTGAAGTTCTTGCAGCTGTACCGACCAATTTCCCTGAACCTTCTCTTCTTATCTCACACTTTTGTGAATTGAAAGTAACTTTATGACCTTGGTCACACATTTGACTCACACTTAGAAGATTATGTATCATATCTTCTACCAGTAGAACATTTTGTGCCTTTTTATTCTTGTTCCCAATTCGGACTGTGCCTTCTCCAATGATTTTGGATGAATTATCATTTCTCAATGAGACTGATCCATTTCTTTCCTTTTGCAATGTAAGAAATTTGTCTCTATCACCTGTCATGTGTTTTGAACACCTATTGTCAACATACCAACCATGTTTCTTCTACTTAGCTTGTAGAGTGACTGTGAATTCTTCATTGCTATACCGCCATGAATAGAACTCTTCCTGTCTCACTATCACTGATGTCATTTTCATCTGATGATGAGATGTCTTCTTTGATGCATAAGATTTTCTTGAAATCTTTCTTTGTAGTTCTTTTTCCTTTATATGTGTGTTTGTCTTTTGAGTAACCTTCATCATTTCTCTTTTTCTTATGAGGACATTTGTTAGCAAAATGGCTAATACCATCACAATTAAAACAAATTAAAGGAAACTTACCTATATACCTACCATTGATTCCCTTGTTCAGTCTTTTGACGAAGTTGGCCACATCTTCATCATCTTCCGAGACGTCGTTGTTGCTGCTATATTCTTCTTGTTCCTTTTTCTTTTTCTTTGATATTTTGGATGCTTTGAAGGCTGCTTCTTTTACATCTGGATTTTCCTATTCAGTTCTCATTTCATATGCTATGAAAATTCCATGCAGTTCATCCATGCTTATTGAGTTCATATCCGATCTTTCTTCTAATGTTGATATCTTAGGGTTGAATCCCATAGGAAGAGATCTTAGTACCTTTTGAACAATTACAGATTCTTTGATTTCTTCTCCCAATCCTATGATTGCATTCACTGTTTCTTGAACTCTTAAGAAGTAGGATGCAATATTCTCATCTTCCTATATTTTTAGTTGTTCGAACTGACCTATGTAAGTTTGAAGTTTTGTTTCTTTGACTTTTGTATCTCCTTCATAAATATTTCGAAGCTTGTCCCAAATATCTTTGATGGATTTACAATGTGTAACTTTGGTGAATAATGTTTCACTGAGACCATTCAAAAGTGCATTTTTAGCTTTGGAATTATTCTAACCAAGTTTCACTGCTTTGTCATTTGTTGGTGGAACTGCTAGTACTGTGCATCCATTTACAATTGATTGCCAATTTTCAAACCCCTGTGCTTGTATATATGTCTTCATCCTTATGCTCCAAAAAGCATACTTTTGTCCATCAAAGTGTGGTATTCCATTTTCATATGAGTTGGTACTCTCCATGATCTACCTTTCAATGGTTAAACTGATTTCTGAAGGAACCTGCTCTGATACCAATTGTTGGATTGTTGAGAGGGGGGGTGAATCAGTAATAGCGTAATTATAATCATTTTTGTCCAAATAATTCAACTGTTATATCAATGTAGAATTATTATCCAATAATGAGCAATAATAAATGAACAATCATACACATACACAGTACACCAGTGTTTTATGTGGAAACCCAAATCAGGAGAAAACCACAAAATGTTTTATCTTATATGTCTTGAAGAATTACATTCATTGGAAGCACCAACTTCCTTTGTTTTCAACCTGCAACTGGAAGGAGGCTCAAACCCCCTATTTTCTCAGGATACAACTTGAGGGAAGCTCCAACTCCCCAATTCTCTAGCTACAACCAGACAGAGGCTACAACCCCCTATGTTCTTCGACTACAACCACMTGTCCTTACCCCATCCAACCGCCTTGAAGTAGAAGTAGAATGATGGAACCACTGTCACACTATCACTGTGAGATATATCATTGTAAACCTGTACCAATCAACCTGTACCAAACAACCTGTACCAATAATCTGAACCATGCATCAACCTGTACCTCAACCTGTAATCAACATGTACCATAAACAAGTGCATCAACCATGCACGACCCTGTACCAAACAATCTGTAATCAACCTGTACCATAAACAAGTGAAACCAACCATGTACCAAGTATGTACAAATCATGTGTCAAGTACTCATCAAATACGACTCATCAATATGTACCAACATCATCAACTATACACCTCATGTATGTGCCAACTCATCAACTACTTGTCTCAACCATGTACCCAACTTGTGCCTCAACCAAAAGCCCTCATCAATTTAATCATTCAAATATGATTTGTAACTCTGTAATATACCTTTTGTATATGATAACATACCTGCAAACCTTCCTTAACTTTAACAACAAGAGACTAGCATTTTCATCAAACGTTTCTTTAGTCTCACAAGACTAGTTTTGGATTAGTCAACAACCCTAACTTGAAATAATCATAACTTTGTAATTGTAATGAATAAAGATCTGAAACTGATACACAATGTTATTAAGTGTGTTTTATGCAATTCCTCAAGGTGTCACTACTTGGAACCTCTCAGAAAGGAGTTATGGCAAAAATGGCACACCTTGTTGAATTCTGGCTTATTCTAGAGAGCGACCTTGTAGAGAGTGCCCCTCACAGAATTTTTGTTGAAATGATCTGAAATTTTTTCACAGCATACTACAGATTTTAATCTAACCAATTCATTTGGTATTACTGAATTTGGATATGTTATGAAGAAGTTATGACGTTTTTACCCGAAACACTTGTTTTTTACTAGTTTCGGGACTAGCCACAAGCCCTATTTTCCACGGAGTGTAACTCCAAAAATTCAATGACCCACAAGATGAATTTTTTACCATAGATAATTTGATATGTTTAATCAATGTAATAGAAATTTCATGGTTTGAAACATTTTAGAAAAAAAATTATTGCAAAAATGGTGAGATGACCTAAAAAAAACATACCTTAGAAAGCATCATCAAAAGAATTTATCCTTTCTTGAATTATGGCCTTCTTTTCTTCACTTTCCTCATAAATCTGGCTTAGATATCATTTGGTTATCTCAGAAACCTATAGGTATTCAATATTCTCAAGTGTGATTTAAATGAGAGAGCCTTGCCTCTTATTTATACTCTCCAAGTAGCTTCCTTAAAAACATCTTCTAGGTCACTTTGCCCACTTTCCTTATTTTAGGGTTAAGCCACTTCTAATTTCTCCATTAAATTTATTATTTAAATAATTGATTTTGTATTCACTTGGAATTATAGTGAACTCATCACTTCACTTTATTATTTACCTTTAAAAAATCTTAAACCACTTTGACTACTTTGACATTTTGGGGCTTCTAGATGACATATGAGGGTCCTCCAACTTCGTAAGGCCATAACTCTCAAACCGTGAGGAGTTATGTGACATTCCACATACCACCAGAAATGGAATGACATGTACTATCCATATAGAATAGTATTACCTGAAAATATATCAAAACTCATACCATTATCCATCAAAAAAACTTGGGTCCATTACCCAAACCTGGGTTCTCCAACTTCTCATGGCCATAACTCTCTAACCGTGAGGAGTTATGTGAGGTTCCACATACCACCAGAAATGGCATGACAAGAAATTTCCATCTATTATAGTTTCACTAACAAATTCATTGGCTTTCATCTCATTAGTCCACAAATAAGCATGGGTTCTCTAACCATACTTATAGGATAACTCAATCCGCAAAGCGTCTTCCCATGAGGGATTTCACCATAAGGGGACCACTTTGGAGTTCATCCATTTCTACTTATTATCAACCATGACAAGACAATAACGATTCATCTTTACATCAAAAAATCTTAGGTCCATTACCCAACCTTTGTGCTACGGGGCTTTCTTCAAGGGTTGACATCAATGACAACCAACCTTAATCAAGAAAGGTTACTATGAAAAATTATATAAACACCTCAAGGAGTCATTCACAAGTATATAAGCACACTCATTCATTGATTATCTATCAAAGTGAACTAGTGATCTTTTGCCTAGTTTGTGACAGCATTTTTCTGAAGTTGCGAAGGTCTAAAGTAGAGAAAGTTTCAGAGTTGCAGAAAACTGGTAACCCTAGTTTTACAAAGTTATACGCATGTTGCATAAGGATAGGTCGCATACATACACGAGTTGCAGAAGGATGGGTCGCATACACCCACAAGCTGTAGGAGGACAGGTCACATATCTGAGGCAAAGCTTTGAATAAGAATGGTTGGTTGAGTTGTAGCAAGGTTTGATGGTATAACACAGTTGCTAAAGGATCTAAGATGGTATGCTTTAGGTTTTCATGAGTAAATGTATGTCTTTTATGTATTTGTTTAAGGCTTGTATCTTGGATGGTATGGCACATGCTTAAAGCATATTTTGGAGGCCTTTGATGGTACATGATTGCATATGGTTAAGGTGATATTGTTACATGCTTGAGACATACTCTTGGTACTTGGTATATGGTTTTTATGGCTCGTTGTTAGAGGTTCATATTTTCCATATTGGCATATCCATGAGGCTTATTCTATGGTACATGGCATGATTGAGAGTGATATGGTATATGGTTGACACATATTTCATGGTATATGGTATGGTACATGGTATGGTGTTGATGTGCATAGACATGGTTGATGTACATGGTTGATACATGGTATGGTACATGATTGGTACTTGGTATACACAGTTGATGGTTGAGGTATATGGTATTGGTTGAGGTGCATGGTTGATGCATGGTTTGGTATAGGTTGAGGTGCAAGGTTGATGCACGGTTTGGTATAGGTTGAGGTGCATGGTTGATGCATAGTTTGGTACAGGTGTACGTGCATGGTTGATGCACTTGTTGTGATACAGGTTGTGGCACATGGTTTATTATTGGTATGGTATAGGTTGATGGTTTGGTATATTCTTTGGTACATGGTTGAGAAACATACATGTTGATGGTATGTTGGTGATCTTGGTACATGCTTGGTAGAGGCATGTGTTGGTGATGTTAGATATATAGTTGAGAGGTGTCCTTGGTATATGATCCATGTGAGAGGATTTGGCTGAGTATCGATGATAGTGACAGGTTTGACAGGCTGATCAGTGACAGGTTGGTCATGGGTAGGTTGGTTGATGTGACAGGTTACAGGTTGATGTGAGAGTGGCAGTGACAATGACAGTGGTATAGATAGTGGCAGTGACAGTGGAAGTGATTGTGGTAGTGACAGTTGATCTATACTTACATTTTAGGGTGGCAGGATGAGGCAAGGAAAGGGGGTTGCAGCCTCCTTCCGGTTGGAGCCAGAGAATCAGGGAGTTGGAGCTTCCTCTAGGTGGGAGTCTAAGAACTAGGTGGTTGTAGCCATCTTCTGGTTGGAGCTGGAGAACATAGGGGGTTGTATCCTTCTTTTAGTTGGAGCCATAGAATTCAGGGAGTTGTAGCTTCCTTCAGGTTGGAGCATGTAAATAGGGGTTTTTAGCCTCCTTCCAGTTGCAGCTGGAAAATTGGGATGTTGGTGCTTCCTATGAATGAATTATTGATATATATAAGAAAGCATTTTGTGGTTTTCTCCCATTTTGGTTTCCACATAAATAATCGTGTATTGTGTTCTTGATGTGATATTGATTATCATTACATGCTTATGAATATATATATTGAATACAATCATAGATGATACATTGATGATAAACTGTTGAACATTGTTGATAAAGTGAAAGAATATATATTGTGGTTAAAAGTGGTATAAAGTGTTCATATTGATTCACCCCCCCCCTCTCAGTATTCCAACAGTTATATCGACAGTAGTGCCACATATTCATAAGAAGAGAAAGGAGTGTAAATACATGTCAATTAGAAGAAAGGACTTGTATTGTGGAGCCACACTTAATGCTCTCGGACAAGAAGATCATTAGTTCCATTGGTCACAAGCTTACAAGTTTTATTTGGTTCTTCCTCTCACCGAGAAAGAAACAAACCAAGTTTGGATTTTAGGCATAGAATTGGTCATTTTTGTGCATGAGGTGACATACTTCAAAGAACTAGTTCTTTGGTGCAAAGATACGTTTGACACAGAAAGAAGAATTATCCAAGTCCAGGGGAAGCCACCCATCTCCTTGAATCCTTGATTTTTCAGTAGAATGTTGTGATTCCCAAACCCCACCATGGAGATCAAGAATGAGGAAGTAGATGAATTTCTAAAAGAACAATAAGGAGGAATATATATCCTTGAGAACTATCTCGTCAACCTAAGAGTTGATAGCAATTCTGCTCAGATTGAGGTAATTTCTTTAAAATACCCCTACAAATAATTTCCCTGGTTGTTTTCTCATATAATTGGATTAGATTCCATGGCCTCTATGTTGATATACATTATTCATATTCTTTTCTTTGTTGTTCACGAAGACACCCTGATTGAGTGGGGACGAATTATTTCAAATGAAATATCATTTCAACTGGGTGATTTCAGAAAAGCCTGAAAATTTTATATGACTTCTTATTTAGTATATGTTATAGCCTACTTCCACTCATATTTGAAGACTTTCCTAGGGAAAGGAGTTTTGATTCCAAGGTGGAACCAATTTCTATCTAGTATCCAACTTTATGGAGACATAAGTCTGAGTACAATTTCTACGTGGTCCACAACAATTTTATTTATGACTTCAAAAAAATCATTTTTGGTCCTACTACATTGAGAATGTCACTAGAGTCTTCCTCCTTTCTTTTCGAGAAAACAATTTTTGAGAATATGGAGGATTTCATTTTTTTTAGACTATTTGGTTTCAAATGGAAACCATTCTTTCTCCCATTTTATGAATCTAATAGAGAATTTGTCATCGAGGTATGCAGACAATATAAATATTGGGCACACTTCTTCAATGAAAAAATAAAGAAGCAGTTCATTCCATTACCCTAGAGAGTTGGGGAAATTGTTGTCAAGCATATTTCTCACTTGGATGAATTTGTAGGTCAGTTTTTTCAAATTGGTTTAAAGGAAGCTCAATGCATCGAGGGTTTTGACCCTAAGGACCTATTTTCTACACACATGTCCCTGTTGGGATACTCTTCTTATTTTTGTAAGTCTGGACAGTTTGAAGAAGGAGGAGGAGACAATACAAATCTTTCTGAGGCCTCAATTGAATAAGCACTAAGTGATGTTGAATAACTTGCTTGCACTAATGAGTGTTATGGAAAAAAGAGAAGAGAGGTGTTGATGTGAGGAATGGAAAGTTCTCACTCAATCATTTTCAAATCTCATTAGGCTAGATGAAATAGGAAAGAATGTTACCCTGGGTTTATAGCCTATTCAAAATTATCAATCATCCCTCAAGAAATATGTTCTTAGGCCTGATGCTATTATCAAATTGTGTGCTTTGTTGAAATAAAATTCAAAAAAAAAAAGTGTTTATATATGAAGGTTTTAAATGAATAAATATAATAAGATATACATTTGAAAATTAAAAAACCATAAGTCTCAAATTGAGAAGAGACCATAAATCATATTTATTGATTACTTTTTTGAGTTACAACCAAGTTCTTCTTTACAAATACCTGCGAGGATTTGGACCAGAAACAAACTTAGAAGTATAGGATGGTATTTAACATCATACAAAGACAATTGGTGTCTGAAAGAAAAGACCACACTACTACATATGGGCAGATTATTCCACAAAAATTTTCCACGCTTCCACTAGTTTCATATTTTTTTTAAACAGGGCGGGATTTTCGTCGTTATTGCCACGAAAGTTCATCGCAATATCGACAAAAATATTAATTTAACCTAGTCAGGATTTTCGTCGCTATAGAGACAAACTTTCGTGGCAATAAAGACGAAAATTTTGCCTATCTCATTGGTCGGTGTTAATGGCTAGTTGACTATTTTATCTATATATACGTGACTTTAAGAGACTTTGCGACACAATTGCTATAGTTGTGACACTGTTCTTGGCTTTTGTTTGAGCTGTTTATTTTTTCCGTCACCCACCGGTTGAACAAATCCAATTCTCGATCTACATAGCTCTGATTTTGAACTTGCAAGGTTAGTATGTTATTTTTTATTGATGTACTCATTTAACTTGTAATTTTTTTTTCAAATGTCCAAATTGCATTTAGCTTATTTTTTCCTTGATAATATATTTATATAATATGTGTAGTACCATATTTCATGTCTTTGGTTTTTGGATATAGTTAGTATATTCTATGGAAAAGGGTATGTGGATTCCATAATGTTCTAGGTTTATGGAATCCACATACCATTTTCCCTTCAATTGTAGCTATAATCTCTCTCTCTTTTCATTGATAAATATATGGAATTGCTCTTGAAACTCAACCCTAATCGGTGAAATGATAGTAATTGATTGCTATATTCCCTACTTTAGCAGGGACTAATAAGATACATAAACACTAACCCTAAACTTATGTTAGGTGTATATGTCATTATTATATAAAGAAAACATTTGTACACATATGACCTTATTATAAAGATGCCATATATGTCGTCATGATGTTGATCCTCTACACATATGATCACCTTATTATAAATATGTTGACCTTATTATAAAGATGTAGGTCACATTAATTAGTGTTAATTTCAATTTGTTGATGTTTCATGAATGTTGTTAAGGAATTAATGGGCTTCCACGAGGAATGAAAAGTTACCCGATGCAATTCAGTAGATTTCCATACTACGAGCACCTACAAATAATTCATTTGTTTGATACAATGCATATCGGGAAGAACATAACAGAATTGTTATGGCGAATATTAGATGGAAGCACTGACAAAGAGAGAATTGGAAAGATTTGTTGTGACATCCAAGAAGCTAATCACACCTTGCAAAGTGTTATTATTAATTCTAATGGCGATGGTCCTCAACAAAATACTAGTCTTCCTTGGTTATTGACAGAGCAACAGAGCAATATTTTAAAAGAGGTCATTCGAAAAATTAGGTTTCCGACGGGGTTTTCGTTGAACATACAAAATATATTAACTAAAAAAGGTGATTTTGGTGGGGTTAAAACACATGACTGGCATACTTTCATTAAAGTAATTAGTAGGTTATAATAATATATTTTCTTATTGGTACGCATTTTTTGGAAACAAATAATAATTATTTGTTTTTTGTTACAGTATGTTCTACCTTTATCTCTCCCAAACGACTTTGACAACAACATACAACAAATTATTTATGTACTTGGCAAATACATGAGGTAAGTATTGTTTTATAAGGAAAATGTACTTTTTATGTGATTTGTATTGGAACTTATTGACATATTATCTTTTATCTACAAATTTATGTATGCCTTGATATTTTTTAATTGCATTGACATTTGTAGGTGGCTATCATCAAAAGAAATCCATAAAGAAGACATAAGGTATTGGAAGAGAGAAATTCTCCGACTAATGTGTCAAATGCAACAGTATCTACCTCCAACATTTTTCAATGCACAAGAACACTACCTTATACACCAAGTTGAGGAGATTGAATTATGTGGACCAGTACACACAAGGTCGATGTGGATGGTGGAGAGGCAGTGGAAGTCACTAAAGGATTTTGTTAGAAAAAGAGCACGTCCGGAGGGTTCTATGGTTGAGGGATATATGTTATATCAATGCATGGTGTATATTAGTCAATATCTACCTAAATTAGCAAAAAATATTAATGTGCCTCGCATTTGGCATCTCGACTCCATCAACAAATTTGAAGGGGAGATCCTATTGGGGAAAGGTAAAATGAGGACTGTGAAAGGTAATTATTAGATGTTGACGTAGATTTAATATATTACACATCTATTAAATTATTCATTTATTAACAATAACTAATTAATG
>JASDQU010371744.1:158283-173336 GCA_032191745.1 Picea mariana | reverse complement strand
TTATAAAAGCTTATGATTTGAGTTAATTTTTTTTTGTTTTCCCAACAAATAATTCATGTAGTACTTCAATGCCTAAACTATGATGTACAATTCCTTATCTTATTTGGGTATATTATGATTGCACCAACAAAAGTTTCAAGTGTTATGTTATCCAACTCCTTCATTGTATCAAAGGATCCACCATTGTGTATCATGTGAAATTTGCTTTGATTTCAAATGAAATTTCAAGTTTCATTAGATTTAATATAAATTTCATAATGACTCACTCATGCAATCCATGTGTTTTTTTGAAAGTAATATTCCAAATTATTCTCTATGTATATTGTCATATTGGTATCCTTACTTCTAATCCAACTTCATGATAACACATGCTTACAATATTTGGTTGATTAGTGCCTTGATTATTTGTAGGGGATATATATATTACAATATATTACAATATTACAATATTACAATGTAATAGTAATGCCATATTACAATGTAATATGGCATTACCATATTACATTGTAATATGGTATACCATATTTCATGTAATTTTTTTTTTTAAACCTAAAGTCATCGTCGCAATATCGATGCAAGTTCGTCGGAAAAAATTTACTATTTTACCACAATCGTCGCTATAGCGACGAAAATTTGTCGCAATTTGCCACGAATATTCGTCGCATATACAGCATGTGCGTCGTAATTTTGGTTTGGAGATATTGCACTGGTCGATATTACCACGGATTTTCGTCGCAAGTTGCGGTGGACTTTTGTCGCACATTCAGCAGCTGTGTCGTAAGTTATTGGCTTGGCATAACTTTTTATCTCAATTGCGACGAAGTTTCGTCGTAATTGCCACATTTCTTCGTTGTTATTGCAACGATAGTTCATTGTAATTGCGATGATGCATAGGGATAACCGATATTGAAGGTGGTGACACGTGGAGAGATAATTTTGTCGATGTTTCCACGCACACCTGGATCATGGATATAGCGACAAAATTATTCCGACGAAAAAAAATCTCGGCTTTCGTGGAAATTGAGACGGATAATTGTGGCAATATCAACGAAAAACCGTCGCAAATTTGGTCATATGTACTAGTGCCAAGACTGAAATAAATTGGATCAATCCAAGCTACAAGCTCACCAAGTCTTGACTCTGAAAAATAATCTTAATCAAAACTGAAAATGATTTCAGAAATTCTAATAAAACTCAAGAGATTTCCAAGAAAAATGAATAACCTTCTGAAGCATGTCAAAATTCTATGCTTCCCATTCCTTTCTCCTTTGCCACCTTTAGAGTAATCATGTTTTCAACAAGAGGATTGAGCTCTCATGAAACTCAGAAAATGAAAGAATAAATATTGAAAATCTCACTTGAAACAAGAGAAAACCTTATCAAGGGTATCTTTTCTCTAATTTCTCTTGTCATCCTTGTCCTTATTTTCCTTCTTTTATTCTCCAAAAGGTACTTTTCAAGTAGTTTAACTACTTTTAGTTACTAAAGTTAAATAACTTTAGTTAATGATTAGGACAAGTATTTTTTTGTGATAAGGATAAATAATAAGTAATATAATAACTAAATAGGAGGGGTCCCCCTTTTTGTGCATCCATAATAGGTGGGGTCCCCCTTTTTATGCGTCCATAATAGGTGGGGTCCCCCTTTTATGCATCAATAATCATTTATATCTTGTTCTTGTTACTCCACAATGTAATCAAATATAAAAATCAGCACCATAGACAAAACCATAAACATGCATCAAAACATCATGACATATGCCACTTGTAACTCCCAAAATATGATATTTTAAGTCCCAAAATTAAATATCATAATTATGTCATCTATCCAAAAGAAAAAGTGTCATTGTCAAGTATCCATTAGGAAAAAATTAAAATAATTTAGGAAATTTATTTTTAAATAATTGTCCCCTTTCTCTAATGAAGTCTTCGTACTAAGACTTCTTCTCTTCCATATGTGCTACTTCTAGATGCAACTCACTTATATTTCTCTTACCACTGCTTGTTGATTTCATCTTGGAGTGAGCAGAGGAAGAAGACTTATCTATGTTGGGAGAGTTGATTGGCTACTTACCTTTCTCTATCTGAGAGTTATAGAGGGAAATTTGGTGGTCTTTAGGTGGAGGAGGAGGGGGAGGCATAGATTCATTTGTAGTGATAGGTAATTTTGTGTAAACAAGTGTAGGAGGGGGAGGATAAATAGGCCATTGATTAATACTAGAAGAAGGGTTAGCAGAAATACCACCCCATCCATTATTAGGTGGTTGAATAGGAGACTCAAGGACATTAAAATTTTTAGGGTGAGGCTACAAGATAACATTTGGAGGAACTTGAGGCTGAGGTAAAGCATGTTTTCCACCAATATTCAAATGTCTTATTTGAATTAGATATTTAAATTCATCAGAATCAACATCAAATTGTATGGAGAACCTTAGCTTCTTATGCCCCTCAGGTTGCTAAAATGTGTTAGGTAATCTCCTTCTTCTTCCTATGTTTCCCCCTCTACTATTTCCACAACTAAAAAACCTCATTTGTATACCATCATACCCAAGCTAGTGCATGTATAAGACACATTAAATTAAATATCTAAGACAATTTCCCATCGTGATTAAATTGGCTCTAACTAACAAAACCATGCAGCACAAAAGGGAAATGAAGGGGAAAAGTGAAAATAGGGACAACAAAGAAAACTTTCCCAACAATCCAACCTGGCATCTTCAAATGAGAAATATCATTTACGCAGACCACCTTCTCTTGAAATATGAACAGGAAATCATGAAGAGATTGTTCAATATTTAATTTTACAATCATGTCTATATGTTATCCTCATAAAAACAATCAACCCAAAATCCATTCTCAATCCAATACATATGTTGTAATTAATCATTTAACTATGTCCATAATTCATCATGTTGGCTCTACCTTTAAACCATTCAAATTGTATCTTATTTATGTTTCAATTTTCTCTTAATTATATAGACAAGGAAAATGAAAAATGGAATTTTATGAATGGGATTGGGAAATATAACTTATGTAAAAAGATAAGTATGAAGAGAATATGAAAGTCTGTATAAAAATCCTCTAATCTTTAATCATATATGTCCTTAACCAATTTCCCTTTACTTATACTATCCAGAAATAAATCAAATTTATAAGAAGGATTGAGCCATATCAAGCACTATGTTTATTGTTACATAATCAAACATATGCACAGATGTTATGTATGCAATATAAACATAACATTTATAATATTTAGACTCGTGTTCACCCAATAGTTATCATAAGTACTTTGTAACTAGCACTTCATTTGTAAGTCTATCATTAATATCATGTCATTGCATGCCAACCCAGACTTCAAATAATACCCTATATCACAAAATTAGATATGTTGTGGGTCCCAACTTATTTTCATAATGTTACTGTTGGAGCCGCCTTTGTTTTTTTAGCCCGTCACAAATTTCATTTTGAATGCTCGAAATCGAAAGATGGTTTTCGTATTTTCCATCTGTGGTTTTAAAATCTCTGAAGCTTTATCACGCAAACAGCGATGATTATTGTACTCTTGAGGCGAGTCCTACCTTCCGTAAAAATGTTTCCTCTTTTTGTTCTACCTCAGGATCTCGTAGGTCAGATGTTATAAATCACGTAGTTCACTCGTCTCGAGTAACGAAACGGCGACATCATTTTAATTTTTCACCCAAGGCAACAACGAGAGTAAAGTTGTCCTAAACCATGATTAAACGTCATCGGGTTTTCGCACCTCGGCGTTCACCAAATCCAAAAGTTTATTGTCATATCCCCGATAGCCGAGACCACAAAGTCCTTATTTTAGTAACCCGTGTCAAGGTTAAAAGCAAAAGCTAAACCATGGTAACCTTCTGTCGACAATTCGCCACTCGGCGTTTTCTTTTTTAAAAGTTACACTATCTAAGCCCCAACTCACGAAATCACGATAAGGATGTGAACATAATTAATTAATCACTTAATCCGAGTTTATCTTCCCTTTTAATTGAGTCGTATTATCGCGATCTCGTGGTTTCGCAGCTCGGCATGCAAATTTCCCGAAAACTTACCTTCGAAGCTCCGAGTCGCGATATGGCGAATATAAGTAATTACGAAGTCAATTAAGAACCTAATCACAATTGCGGTTTTGTTAACCAAAATCGATCATCGCAAATTCAGGGGTTAGAGGTTCAAAGACTTAAAGAAAAAATTACGATACAATGAGTACCAAAAAATAAATCAACATTGGTAAAACTAGATTAATTAAGTTGAATCAATATATCCTGTGTTTTGATGCTTGCATGTTTTACGAAGTAGCCTTATTCCTTCCATGCGCCAAATGACATTTCAAACTGCCAAAATTTATGGCACTAATTAGGAAATAGGGCAAATCGATGAATAAAGATCGTATTTTTATGGCAAAATTTATTTCTAAACATGATTTGACAGACCTGTTCTGAAAGGTACCGAGTTTTCAAATATATATAAGAGTTGTGGTTCATTATAACAAATGCATTTTCATATTACGCAGAGCACATTTTCTCAGTGAGTTAACTTCTGTATGTATACGTATTTTTATCGCAGAAGAGCTAAAGCAGAATCTCCAGGCATGGCCCCGCGAAAAGCATCCAAGGCCAATGTAGAGGTTTCGGGACAAGGTTCGGACAATGTTGTTGATACTTCGCCTCGAAGTATCGACTCGGTCCCGAATTGGTCATTCGTTTCTGATGTTCTGCAGGCCGAATTGGTGGATTATTCTGATGACTCCAGCGACAATGAAAAAGATGACATAACCACCAAGTATAAGATCGTCATTCAATCCGGAATGCATAAAGTAGTAGCCAGGCCACGATTGCTTCCATATTATGACATGGTCCAATGGGCATTAGACCATGTGGACATACCAACCAAAACCATCATGAATGAGCAGAAGGTCACCATCGGGACTTTTAGGCCTGAACATCTGCAAGCCATGTATAAGCTGCCCACAACCTCCAACTATACATATGGCGCTGAATTCTTGGATGAGTTCAAACAGAAGAAATGTGTACAGTATGATAAAACCATGTCCAGCTTAATAAAAGATTGGGTTTCACACGCCGCGAAGTTTAGGGCTGACAGCCACGGCATATATTCAATAGCTTCCTTAGAACTGCAGTACAAGTATGTAGTTATGATGACATGCTGATTGTATGGGAGAGAGGACACCTCACATTTCTTTCTCCCATGGGTGCCTTTAATGTTTCGGGTCGCCGAAGGCAGTTCCTTCGACTGGGCGAAAATGTTGTTTGATAGCTTAACCAGTCGGGTGACAAAGTATCAGGCGCAAAAAGAAAGCAGAAAGGCTTCTTCATTTTTCATGTCCGCATACATTATGGACGTCGTGTGTTTTATAACACCATTTCCCTTAATGAGTTGAAGTTGGACCCCAGCAGAAGACGAGCCTATCCACGTTTATCATGCGAAATTATGGAAAAACAAAGCAGTAAATTTCATATATGAAATCTTCAACTGGGTGATGGTGCCTCTGCATGTCACTATTTTCGGTTACCCGCCACCCAGGATCTCGGACAGTATAGTGAAAAATCTTAGCAGTATATCCGACTGGTATGTAGAAGCCAAATTTTCATATCTTAGAGTTTTCGGGGCTTCTATTCCCCCGCATGCATTGCCATTGTTCATTCCTGACAAGTTGGCTTGTCGCGAGGTTGCTAGACAAACAGTAATTGGTGGTATAAGCAAGGAGCTTAAGGGATATTCAAAGAAGGTATGGCCAACTTTTCCTGTTCATTTAAGTTCATATTCTTTATTAGATTTCGGGCATGCCAAAGCTGAGGCAGCATCCCTGGAAGACCTAAATTTGGTCCTCATTGAATACAAGAAGCACGATCCGTAAAGGGTTGTGAGCAACCATTTGCCCAGTTGCAGGCTCAAGAGATTTGAGCATGAGAATTCACCCTTGGATGATATTTTCCAAGGCGCAAGGTCCTATGCCGAGATTCTAGCTTGGATACAAACCTTGGCACCCGAGGAGAGTGTTGATGTTTTGAAGTTCCAAGAACATCGACACAGTTGTCTTCCCGTAGTGTTGCAGGGTGAGAGTTCAAGTACGGCGGAGGGGAAACAAAAAGATGCCGAAGGCTCTAAGGATGTGACTCCCGATCGGGAAAAACACCAGGACGAGGGAGAGAAAACTAAGAATTCGAAAGCAGAGATTAAGACTCCCGACCCACCGAAGAAGCAGAGTCTGGTTACTACTCCAGGAAAATCAGTGAAGCAGATCGGAGAAACTATCACATAAGTTACTCCCTTGCAGTCAACTCAAGGAAATATTGACGTAGGGTGGATCTTCAATAAAGAGTTGAGGCCTATAAGGGTAGAAGAGCTCCCTCCGAATGAGTTCTTTTTCGATAAGAAGAGAAAGGCAGTGGTAAAGAGGGAATTCTATGAGGAAGGAGAGTCAACGGCCAAGAAATACAAAGTCATAACTGATGGGAAGGACAAGAAGAATGAACAATTCACGACTGAAATAGCAGGGACATTAGGAGCATATGCCTCGGCGAATTAATTTTTAGTCGAGATTTTGAAAAACCAACTTAAACAAAAAAATCGCCTCATCAAGACCCTTGAAGCCAGACTAGCCACAGCAACAGAGACTGCCAAAGACCAGGCGAGCGTGGGAATAGAGCAGGCCAGGTTGGCCGATAAAAATGAGATAGAGCTACTCAAGACTAAGCTCGAGCAAGCAGAGATGGTGTTCCAGGATGGTCAGATGCAAGCAAGCCAGCAAAAGAATTTGATCGAACAGCTACAGGCTAGGGTGGAGATCGCCGAAAGCAAAGTGATAAATATCAGGATGTTCCAATCCCAGGCAATGGAGATTCAGAGCAGAGTCTCTGCAGCCCAACAAAATTTACTCGCCAAGGTAGAAGCGATCCGGGACAACTGTTTGCTAGTCAACCAGGTTTCAGAGAACTTATCTGCTAGAGAAAGGGAAGCTGGAGCAGCACGGGTCACCTTCCAAGAGGCTGTGATAGCCACAAACAACAGGGATTCGGGAAGTACTCCCAGGTTCACCATTTCGGAGCAGACCAAAGGAAACATTCTATTAAAAGAATGGGAGCACAGCATCGCAGAAGGCAAGATGCAAGCCAAAAAGTTAACGAATTCCTTAGAAGAGGCCTTTAGTTCTGTAGATGGAAATCTGATTGATAGCTAGGGTAATGTCGAGGCGTTGATTCAAATGAATATGGAAAAAATCTCACTTGATCTAAAGGAAAAAGAGGAAAGAGATTCAGCTGAGATCTCCCAAGTGACTATGGAGGACATAGTCCAAATAGACAAATGTATGATCAAACCAAGCGCGCAATTATGCGTTATCGACATCATAAACAGACAGATGGAAGACAGGATGCCACAATTAGCCCGAGACTAGTACTCTTTTGAAGCCAACTGTCAAGCAGAACCATCGAGGCTGACATCTCATCTGGTTGAAAGATGTGTCACCTGTACCGAGCACACGCGAGGACAAACTTCTGGCATCAAGTGAAGACAGAGAAGAAGAAATGGAGTGATTTCTCTCCTCCCCATCATAACCAAAATTTTTGTAACGATTGAGATTCTATCTTATTGTAAAACTGTATAAATATACCATAGAAAGAAAGAAAAAAGGGCTGGACCTTTTTGTGTCGATTGTAACAGAGTTTTTAGACTTTGAGAGTTAATACAAAGCAAATCTGAAGATTCTCAATTCCATCACAACTGTGTTATGAGTTTGTTTTCTTGTATCTCATTTTTCGTTTCATTTCATATTCTTATCTGATGAATGCTTCGCTATAATTTAGTACAACCTCTACTATAGTGAATGAATTTTGGTTTTCTATAATTGTTTACTGTTTTTCCTCTGTACCAGCTATCAGCAGGTGTAAGACCAGTCAACACTTTCAGATTTCTATATATATTTTATGCTTCATCGGGTTATTTCCTTACAGTTTTCTTCTTCTGTTTATACGTGAGATTCTCCCTTGATAGGAGCCTTATTCGATAGAAAGCTAAATGTTTTTCTCCCACCTCATACATTTTATTAAGATATAACTCAGTTACGGGAAAGAGCCTTTGATTTTCACCCCTATTTTATTCCTAAAACCGTAAATTCTCTTTTATACGACCGAATTGAGACAGCACTTAATTTCTCTCTAAAGTTTTTCTTATTCTATTGTTCCTCCATGACTGTCCCTGTACCAACACAGCCCAATATCGAACCCGGATTATCAAATCAAACGCACATTGCCTTAAACTTTTTTGATACTATTCTTAAAACAACTACTACCTGGGTTGAACTCGAACGTTCATGGGCAGCGATTAAACAGGATATAACCATCCAGGAACAGTTGGAAGCTAGACAACACCAACGTAGAAATATTCCTTAGTTTCCTTTGTCGAAGG
Source organism: Picea mariana (assembly GCA_032191745.1). Lineage (NCBI taxonomy): Eukaryota > Viridiplantae > Streptophyta > Pinopsida > Pinales > Pinaceae > Picea > Picea mariana. The sequence goes on along the minus strand of JASDQU010371744.1, from coordinate 164,889 downwards.
TTGATGTTTCTCTCTTCTCCACCCTTTACCCACTTTCGGATGCCTAGACATTGTACTTCTAAGCCTTAAGTACAGACTCTGGAACAACATCTTTCTGGTGCCGTTGCCGAGGACTAAAGTTACGAAATCTTTTTCCCTGGGAAAATGACATTTATTTTTCGTTGAAAGTGTTACCCTTTGATAGTGAACAAAGAGTACACATCTTTTTTAAGGATTTCTAATCTTTCACTTGGCGACTCCATGAATAATAAACTGGCATTCGGTCGAAGGAATACCAGACAAAACCCGGATGGTAAGCAGATTACACCCGTTAATGATCCTGAGAAGATTCTAAAGGCGAGAGGCTCTCTTAAGCCAACCGCTGCAGTTTACAAACTTAAAACCCCACAACTGAAGACTCAGAGTTCTTCTTAACCCTCAACTTCGCTCAGTCCTCTCTCTGACACTAAAGATTTGACGTCAAACTGCTCCAAGGATAGGAGTGAGATTCATCCGAAAATCCCCTTAGTACACAAAGGAAAGGACCCTCTTGAAGGTTCGTCGACAGTTGACATACCATCTTTCCTTCGGTTAAATTTCCCGACCCCACCTATTTTCGAAGAGTGTGTTACACATTCGGTTTCCACACCCGTTGATTCTCCTGATTTCGTCTCTTGCAAATATGAGGAAGTAAGTCCTCGCGTTCCTTATCATTCATCGCCAAATTTTCCTCTTCACGAAGAAAATAAAGATTCACTTTTAATTTTCCGAAACCCCCTTTACGAATTTCCACTAATAACGATGGCAGCCGCCGGAGGAGGAGGTGGAGGGTTTATCGGAGGAGGAGGGGGAGGAGCCCCTCTAGGAGGAGTTGGAGGCTAAGGGCCTGCCCCCCCTCCCAGAGTGTTTGCGAAAGTTGCAGCCAGATATGATCCCTTGGTATTGCACATCCCCCTACATGACCTTCTCGAAAATTACATAAAAAATTTACCAAAATTCATTGGGGAAGGGGATCTGACCGCGGCCGAACACATTAATTTCTTTGATCAATTCGCAGATATCCTAGGTATCGAACATGAGGACGTATATTTGAGACTTCTTGTCCAAACCTTCGAAGGCCAGGTCCGAACTTGGTTTCGGAGCCTACCTGCAGCATCTATCTTGTCTTATGATGCTTTGGAAGATGCTTTCCTCAGACAATGGGGCGAGAGAAAAGACCATCTATATTATTTAACCGAATTTGGGTCTTTAAGAAAAAAGAATTTAGAAACAGTCATGGAATTTATTCAAAGATTTAACAAACTATATAAAAAAATCCCAGCCGAGGTTAAACCATCCCAACCCATGGCCAAAGTAACTTTCGTTGGGAATTTCTAACCGGATTTTGCACTCCTTTTGCGAGAAAGAAGGGGAGCCACCCTAAACCGAATGCAAGATGATGCGGTAGAAATCGAGTCTAATATGATGGCTTCGGGTAAGCTTAAAGCTAAAGTAGAAATGGGAAACCGAGAAGCTAAACGCTTTAGAGAACAAGTTGCTTCATTAGGGTCTAATAGATCCACAGATGACAGGGTAGAAGAAATGGCTAGAGTAATTAAAGAACTGTCTAATAAAATATCCAAAATAGAGCTCGAACAGGCCAAAGCTGATTCTTTCCCCAAAAAGGATTTCAAGAGGAACCCCAACCCCCCGAACCAGCAAAGACAAATAAAAAACGAAGATCAAAAATTACAAGCTCCTTTAAAGAGCGAAAATTTTATAGGAGCAAACGATCTCCAAGATTTCGGAGATTCCGATAAAGATGTCATGAACTTCGATGATGACTGCACACAACCATATCTAACTAGAGAAGATTATGAGAGATCTCTAAGCACTCAACAACCGTCGAATAAGGGTGAAGAAAGTGATCATACTGACCCTTGTGAATCTCAACAAGAAACTGAGATGATAATGGTTGAGATTCAACCTAAGTACAACTTAAGATCTAAGAGTAAGCCCATCTCAACTGCTCAACCCAAGAAAATCCTCCAAAGAGGTCAAACTTATGAGCCTACTCTGGAAGAGAACTTATTACCCAACAGCAAAACGAAAGTAGTAAGCACACAAGAGTCCGAAGTGGAAAAAGTCGAGACCCAAGCACAAGGAACCGAAACGGCTAATAAAATTACGTCTTCGACCAGGACCATGAGTAATAAAGCGGTCCAGACAAATAAATCGGAAAGGAAGGATTTGAAAGTCTCAACCAAAGAAATAGAAAAGGTGAGTGGAACTTTCAGTTTTGAAAATGAGATAAATAAAATTAAGATACCAATCCCTCTGGTAGAATTAGCAAAAAACCTCATTTATCGGAAGCAGATTACCAAAGTGATGAGTGTCTCAGAGCTAGAAAGCCAGTCTGACATCTTAAACCTGGAAGATGACAAACCTAACATCACTTTTGGCCCGCATTTTGAAGGGGCCAAAGATATTACTGCTCCCTTTTATATCACTTTAAATGTATATGATCAATTGCTACATAATTGCATGTTAGACTCCGGAGCCTCCCATAACGTAATGCCTAAGATTATTATGGACAAATTGGGTCTCCAGATCAACAGAACTTATGGATACCTTTACTCTTTTGACTCAAGAAGGGTTAAGTGTATGGGAATGATAAAGGACTTAGTAGTTACCCTGGCACAGATCCCGGTTAAGAGTATCCTGATGGATGTGGTTATCGCAGATATCCCCCCTAAGCATGGCTTACTGTTGTCTAGGTCATGGGGAGCCAAGCTGAGGGGTTCTCTTCAATTGGATATGACGTTCACCACAATTCTTGTGTTTGGTGTTCAATTTACTCGGTTGTACAGAGAAATGAGATTAGCCTATACGGTAAGAGACCCTCAAAACCCGAACAATTTCCCTATTTATATTGCAGATCAAGAGTTAGGAAATTGTATCTTATCTTTTGATGATGGTTTAGATGGTTGTCCGGAGGAAAACGATATAGAGCAGGAAGAGTCAAGTTATATGATAGAGGATCTGTGTGGCACCGGTGTCTGGAAAATGTATTTTGACGATGCCTCATCTTGTGAAGGGGCTGGTGCAGGAGTGCTTTTAGTGGCTCCCGAAGGAAAGTTCGTGGTTCCTTTTTCCTACAGACTGCAGTGGGATATATATTACACTAATAACGTATGTGAATATGAAGCGTTGGTCTTAGGATTAGAGGCTACCAAGAAGCTAAAGATAAATAACTTAGAGGTATACGGAGATGCAGAGTTAATAGTCAAACAAATAAACCGATAGTACCAAGCCAAGCACCCCAGATTAAGATCATACAAGAATTGTGCCTGGGATCTCATGGAAAAATTTTCCTCGTTCGTAAATGTCCACTTTATCCCGCACGCAGAGAATTTACATGCTGATGCATTGGCTAAAGTAGCTTCAACCTTCTCTCCTCCCACAACTTTCAAATTGAAGTATCATATAGAAATCAGACACAGGCCATCTATACCAGACAATATCCAGCATTGGCAGGTCTTTGAGGATGACGAACAAATCAAGAAATTTCTTGAAGCAGTGGGTGAATTCTCCGAAACTCATGCAGACCAAGAAAATCAAAATGACCCGATATGGATCATGCAAGAAGGGGAGGATCCTGAAGCTTTCCGAGAAAAAATCGCAGATCATCGTATGCTAGTCCTTAAAAACAACCAGATTCTGAAAGGATTGATTCCTTTAGAAAGACTTTTTGATCAAAACGACATACCTGTGAAATCCACCTTACAACCCCAACCAGAAGAAGTGGAGGACTGTGATATAGGAACCAAAGAAGAATCCAAGATGGTAAAAATATCCAAGTTCCTCCCTCCCGAAGTAAAAAGTAAATATAAATACCTACTCAGACAGTATAAGGATGTTTTCGCCTGGTCTTATGATGAGTTAAAGACATATGACACTTCCGTAATTGATCACAAGATACCTCTAAAACCTAGGGTCAAACCTTTTAGACAAAAGCTTAGATAGATCAACCCCATTTTGTTACCCGTGGTCTAAAAAGAAGTTAATAAACATTTAGACGCGAAAATAATAGTACCTCTGAGATATTCAGACTGGGTAGAAAACCTGGTCCCGGTCAGGAAAAAGAGCAGGGAAATCAGACTGTGTGTGGATTTCAGGAATCTTAATAAGTCGTCTCTCAAGGAAAACTATCCGCTGCCCAAAATGGACCATGTGTTAGAAAAGGTAGTTGGAGCTAACCGAATTTCTATGATTGACGGGTTCTCTGGTTATAATCAAATCGCCATGAATGTACAAGATAGAGAAAAAATTTCTTTCACCACACCATGGGGTACGTTCATGTACGACAAAATGCCTTTTGGTTTGATGAATGCAGGGGCCACATTCCAGCGCGCTATGGACATCTCTTTCATAGGAGAAAGGGATAAGTTTGTAGTCATTTACCTCGACGATTTGACGGTTTTCTCTAAAACCGACAAAGAACACTTGATACATCTTAAACAGACTTTTGAAAAATGTCGCAAGTTTGGTCCATATTTAAACCCAAAGAAATCACATTTCGCCACGCGGGAAGGTAAGCTTTTGGGTCATATCGTATCTAGGGATGGAATCAGGATTGATCCTAAGAGGATTGAAGCAATAGATACTATAAATATTCCCAGAAATGTAAAAGAAATTCAATCTTTCTTAGGTAAAATAAAAATTTTACGAAGATTTATCCCGAATTTCGTTGAAATTGTAAAACTGATCACAGGTATGTTGAAAAGGGACAGCGAAGTAAAATGGACAACAGAGGCCAAAGCATCATTCACACATATTAAGAGAGTCATAAGCGAGGCACCTGTGTTAGCGAGCCCAGACTATCTGAAAGATTTTCTTATTTTCTCATTTGCCTCCGAACACACTATCGCCGCGGTGCTCCTACAAAAGAATGAAGAAGGATTCGAACAACCGATCGCCTTTTTCCACAAGAGCCTTAGAGATGCAGAATTGAAGTATTATATAATAGAAAAATAGGCTTAAGCCATGGTAAAATCATTAAAGGCATTCAGAACGTATGTAATACACTCAAAGATAATTGCGTACGTGCCTACCAGTTCTATGAAAGATATATTGGTACAACCAGACAGCGATGGAAAAAGAGGGCGATGGCTCGCCAAAATCCAAGAATTTGATCTGGAAGTCAAACCGACCAAATTGATAAAAGGGAAAGGACTAGCCAAACTCTTAGCTAAGTCAAATTTCAGAGCCCTAGATATCAATTGCCTGCAGGAAGGCGATGAATACATGAACCTAAACGAGTTGAATGAGGAAATAGGTCCAAACAAGATCGAAGAGAAGTTCATATCGTCAGGCTGGTACAGAGACATAGTGTCATACCTGCTAACTCTAAAATGCTTAAATGAGCTATCACCATCTAAAGCCAGGACTTTAAAACTCCATGCAGTTAAATATTGTATCGTCGAAAGTCAGCTATATTGGAAAGATCCACTCGATTTCCTGCTAGTCTGTTTAGTCGAATCGGAAACTCAGCGGGTTATAGATGAATTTCATGAGGGAATCTGTGGGGGGAATCATGCTTGGAGAGCTACAGCTTACAAGATTCTGAGGGCTGGGTACCACTGGCCAAAACTTTTCTCGGACGTTAATGCCAAAGTGTGTGCCTGCAACCCTTGTCAACTATTTGCAGGTAAACAGAAGCTCTCAATGCTGCCTTTAGTTTCAGTCAAATCTAAAGCCCCGTTTCAGCAATGGGGTCTAGACTTCATAGGCGAGATTAATCCCCATTCCATTGCTCAACACAAGTGGATCTTAACCGCAATAGATTATTTTACTAAATGGGTGGAAGCCATTCCAACAAAAAGGGCAACAGACAATATTTTGTAATCGGTGGTAATCGATTTTTTAGAAGACAATATTTTGTCTAGATTTGGGTGCCCCCGAAAGATAGTTACTGACAATGCCCAGGCCTTTAAATCCATGGCTATGATCAGCTTATGTCAGAAGTATAACATCGTTCTCAGCCATTCCACAACATATTACCCCCAGGGAAACGGATTGGCTGAATCATCTAACAAGAGCCTAGTAAATATAATCAAGAAAGTATTGGATGAAAATAAAAGGTCTTGGCATGTGCACTTAAAATACGCATTGTGGGCGAATCGCATAAGCACAAAAAGGTCAATCGGCATTTCACCTTTTCAAATGGTATATGGGACCGATGTTGTGCTACTTATAAACCTAGCACTCCCAGTGATGAAGTTATGGAAAGATCAAAATGAAGAACCCAATCATGTCACCAGGAGAATAAATCAGCTGATTGAGGTTCAATAGCATAGAGTTGAAGTAGATGAGAAGCTGCAGAAATACCAAGATGATATGAAGGCATTATTCGACCACAAAACAAAGGACAGATATTTCCTCTCAGGTGATTTAGTGTTAAGATGGGATGCAAGAAAGGAAGAAGCAAAAAAACATGGTAAATGTGACCACCTCTGGTATGGGCCATTCAGGGTCTCAGCTTTGGAAGGAAAAAATTCTTTCCTACTGGAAAATATAGACAGTGAAGTCCTCAATGCCCCTATCAACGGGCAGTATCTAAAGCATTATATGATGTAACAGTCGCCA
>JASDQU010371744.1:125610-158247 GCA_032191745.1 Picea mariana | reverse complement strand
CATTTAAAACATTGCTCTTGATTTTCTTTTTTCATTCATGAACTTTCGACACATTTCGGATAGCCCCGATAATCTTCATATTTGCCTCTTACAGGATTCCAGCTGCATACAAAACAAGCAGGAGAAGTAAACTGAAAGTTGGTGTAGAAATAAATCGTCTTAAGCAGGTGATACCTAAGAAATTTCATATTGTGCAAAGAAATTGAAATGAATAGGTAAAGATGAGATTTCCCAAAAGACATGTTCTAAAGGACTATTAAAGAAAACCGAGGTAACCTCACTCAAACAACAACATCAGATGAACTGATAAATAACAGAGGTGTTTCCTGGTTTAATAGTCTATAAAAAATTAAGACAAATTAAATGATTCACCAAATTTAAAAGCAGTCAGTCAAAGTAAAGTATCCCCTAAAATATCTACAAGAGTCAGTTTTGAATTTTTGACCTTTGTATTTTCAGTCAATAAGTCACTACCTGGCATCCTTTCTATCTTTGGGTTTACCTTTTAAAAGTCACCATCTTTCTGTTTCATATAAGAAGGGATAAGAGTTTTTCGTTTCAACCTTGTGAGCTTCAAAGCAGATTGTGGAAAGAAAGCGGGTCTTCACAACTACTCGATCCCTTGCTAAACGAAGGAATGTTTAAAGAGATCATAACTTTCCTAGGTTTTTCAACGACATCGGAGGATTGAAGCTTGCTCAAATAGAATGCCCTAACAAAATTATTTTCCCTTTTCCCTAAGAACAAAAGTGTTGTGAAGGTCAAGGGAAGGTTCGTACCGAGTAATAAAAGTAAGTTGACAAACCTATAATGCAAAATATTACACAGATATCAGCCCTGATACAAACTGATTGCCCCCATCTTCTCACTCTAAAAAGCAAATTATAAGACAGGTGGTGAAAGGAAATTCAGAAATGATTGCCCCCACCTAGTCCAAGAGACAATGAAAGGAAATTCAGAAATGATTGCCCTCGTCTCAACATTTAAATGCATAAATATATTCCGAAGTGGTGAAAGGAAATTCAGTAAAAGGGGCCAGATAACTTCACTGGGGTACTGAACAGGCTCACTGGCAGTGAAGCAATATCTGAGATATTTGTAAGGTTGTTATAGATGAATATCACTCTACTCTGGTAACCAATTCTTTTTAAAAACTTGATCCACATCCCAAGTTCAGGCGGGGCTTCCCGATTTAAAGACATATAAACTTCTTCTTTTGATGCAAGTTGATAGCCGCAAGATCTGTTGGGTCTCCTAGGACTATTTTTATTATCTTAAGGCAGACCTGAATTTAGTAACGGGAAAGAGAAAGTCCTGAAAGGGACTACAGCCAAATTTAAAAAGAATTTCTGAGTTTGAAAAGATTTTCAAGGTAAAAAACGAAGTCTCTTTCCCCTTCGGTACCCTGTTCTCAAGAATCTTTTCGCCTGATTGAAGCTATTGAATCCATTTACCCAATATTGGCACGTGGTCTACTGTTCTTCCCGCTTTACAAGAAAACGGGATCCCTAGTTGGAGCCTATGTTGGAGCTGCCTTTGTTTTTTTAGCCCGTCACAAATTTCATTTTTAATGCTCGAAATCGAAAGATGGTTTTCGTATTTTCCGTCTGTGGTTTTAAAATCTCTGAATCTTTATCACACAAACAGCGATGAGTATTGTACTCTCGAGGTGAGTCCTACCTTTCATAAAAATGTTTCCTCTTTTTGTTCTACCTCGGGATCTCGTAGGTCGGATGCTATAAATCATGTAGTTCACTCGTCCCAAGTAACGAAACAGCGACATCGTTTTAATTTTTCACCCAGGGCAGCAACGAGAGTAAAGTTGTCCTAAACCATGATTAAACGTCATCGGGTTTTCACACCTCGGCGTTCACAAAATCCAAAAGTTTATTGTCATAGCCCCGATAGCCGAGACCACGAAGTCCTTATTTTAGTAACCCGTGTCAAGGTTAAAAGCAAAATCTAAACCATGGTAACCTTCTGTCGGCAATTCGCCACTCGACGTTTTCTTTTTTAAAAGTTACACTGTCTAATCCCCAACTCGCAAAATCACGATAAGGATGTGAACATAATTAATTAATCACTTAATCCGATTTTATCTTCCCTTTTAATTAAGTCGTATTATCGCGATCTCGCGGTTTCGCAGCTCGGCATGCAAATTTCCCGGAAACTTACCTTCGAAGCTCCGAGTCGCGATATGGCGAATATAAGTAATTACGAAGTCAATTAAGCACCTAATCACAATTGCGGTTTTGTTAACCAAAATCGATCATCGCAAATTCGGGGGTTAGAGGTTCAAAGAGTTAAAGAAAAAATTCCGATACAACGAGTACCGAAAAATAAATCAACATTGGTAAAACCGGATTAATTAAGTTGAATCAATATATCCCGTGTTTTGATGATTGCACGTTTTACGAGGTAGCCTTATTCCTTCCATGCGCCAACTAGAATTTCAAGCCACCAAAATTTATGGCATTAATTAGGAAATAGGGAAAATCGGCGAATAAAGATCGTATTTTTATGGCAAAATTTATTTCTAAACATGATTTGACAGACCTGTTCTAAAAGGTACCGAGTTTTCGAATATATATAAGAGCTATGGTTCATTATAACAAATGCATTTTCATATTACGTAGAGCACATTTTCTCAGTGAGTTAACTTCTGTATGTATACGTATTTTTATCGCAGAAGAGCTAAAGCAGAATCTCCAGGCATGGCCCCGCGAAAAGCATCCAAGGCCAATGTAGAGGTTTCGGGACAAGGTTCGAACAATGTCGTTGATACTTCACCTCGAAGTATCGACTTGGTCCCGAATTGGTCGTTCGTTTCTGATGTTCTGCAGGCCGAATTGGTGGATTATTCTGATGACTCCAGTGACAATGAAAAAGATGACATAACCACCAAGTATAAGATTGTCATTCAATCCGGAATGCATAAAGTAGCAACCAGGCCACGATTTCTTCCATATTATGACATGGTCTGATGGGAATTAGACCATGTGGACATACCAACCAGAACCATCATGAATGAGCAAAAGGTCACCATCGGGACTTTCAGACCTGAACATCTGCAAGCCATGTATAAGTTGCCCACAACGTCCGACTATACATATGGCGTCGAATTCTTGGACGAGTTCAAACAGAAGGAATGTGTACAGTATGATAAAACCATGTCCAGCTTAATAAAAGATTGGGTTTCGCATGCCGTGAAGTTCAGGGCTGACAACCACGTCATATATTCAATAGCGTCCTTAGAACCGCAGTACAAGTATGTAGCTATGATGACATGCAGATTGTACGGGAGAGAGGACACCTCACATTTCTTTCTCCCATGGGTGCCTCTAATGTTTCGGGTCGTCGAAGGCAGTTCCTTCGACTAGGCGAAAATGTTGTCCGATAGCTTAACCAGTCGGGTCACAGAGTATCGGGCACAGAAAGAAAGCGGAAAGGCTTCTTCATTTTTCATGTCCACATACATTATGGACACCATGTGTTTTTTAACACCATTTCCCTTAATGAGCTGGAGTTGGACCCCAATAGAAGACGAGCCTATCCACGTTTATCATGTGAAATTGTGGGAAAACAAAGCAGTAAATTTCGTATATGAAATCTTCAATTGGGTGATGGTGCCTCTGCATGTCACTATTTTCGGTCACCCGCCACCCAGGATCTCGGACAGTATAGTGAAAAATCTGAGCAACATAGTCGACTGGTATGTAGAATCCAAATTTTCATATCTCAGAGTTTTTGAGGCTTCTGTTCCCCCGCATGCATTGCCATTGTTCATTCTCGACAAGTTGGCTTGTCGCGAGGTTGCTAGACAAACAGTAATTGGTGGTATAAGCAAGGAGCTTAAGGGATATTCAAAGAAGGTATGGCCACCTTTTCCTGTTCATTTAAATTCATATTCTTTATTGAATTTTGGGCATGCCAAAGTTGAGGCAGCAGCCCTAGAAGACCTAAATTTGGTCCTCATTGAATACAAGAAGCACGATCCACAAAGGGTTGTGAGCAACCATTTGGCCAGTTACGGGCTCAAGAGATTTGAGCACGAGAATTCACCCTCGGATGATATTTTATGAGGCGCAAGGTCCTATGCCGAGATTCTAGCTCGGATACAAATCTTGGCACCTAAGGAGAGAGTCGATGTTCTGAAGTTCCAAGAACATCGACGCAGTTGTCTTCCCTCAATGTTGCGGGGTGAGAGTCCAAGTACGGTGGAGGGGAAACAAAAATATGTCGAAGGCTCTAAGGATGCGACTCCCGATCAGGAAAAACACCAGGACGAGGGAGAGAAAACTAAGAATTTGAAAGCAGAGATTAAGACTCTCGACCTGCCGAAGAAGTAGAGTCTGGTTACTACTCTGGGAAAATTAGCGAAGCATATCAGAGAACCTATCACATCAGTTACTCCCATGCAGTAAACTCGGGGAAATATTGACGCAAGGTGGATATTCAATGAAGAGTTGAGGCCTATAAGGGTAGAAGAGCTCCCTCTGAATGAGTTCTTTTTCGATAAGAAGAGAAAGGCAGTGGTAAAGAGGGAATTCTATCAGGAAGGAGAGTCAACAGCTAAGAAATACAAATTCATAACTGATGGGAAGGACAAGAAGAATGAACAATTCGCGACTGAAATAGCAAGGACATTAGGAGAATATGCCTCGGTGAATCAATTCTCAGTCAGGCTTTTGAAAAACCAGCTTAAACGAAAAAATCGCCTCATCAAGACCCTTGAAGCCAGACTAGCCACAGCAATAGAGACTGCCAAAGACCAGGCGATCGTGAGAATAGAGCAGGCCAGGTTGGCCGATAAAAACGATATAGAGCTACTCAATACTAAGCTCGAGCAAGCACAGCTGGTGGTCCAGGATGGTCAAATGCAAGCAAGCTAGCAAAAGAATTTGATCGAACAGCTACAGGCTAGGGTGGAGATCCCAGAAAGCAAAGTGATAAATATCGGGATGTTCCAATCCCAGGCAATGGAGATTCGGAGCAGAGTCTCTACGGCCCAACGAAATTTACTCGCCAAGGTAGAAGGGATCTGAGACAACTGTTTGCTAGTCAACCAGGTTTCGAAGAACTTATCTACTAGAGAAAGGGAAGCTGGAGCAGCACGGGTCGCCTTCCAAGAGGCTGTGATAGCCACAAACAACAGGGATTTGGGAAGTACTCCCAGGTTCACCATTTCGGAGCAAACCAGAGGAAACATTCTATTAAAAGAATGGGAGCACAGCATCGCGGAAGGCAAGCTACAAGCCAAAAAGGTAACTAATTCCTTAGAAGAGGCCTTTAGTTCTGTAGATGGAAATCTGCTAGGCATTGATAGCAGGGGTAATGTCGAGGCGTTGATTCAAATGAATATGGAAAAAATCTCGCTTGATCTAAAGGAAAAAGAGGAAAGAGATTCGGCCGAGATCTCCCAAGTGACTATGGCGGACATAGTCCAAATAGACAAATGTATGATCAAACCAAGCGCGCAATTATTCACTATCGACATCATAGATAGACAGATGGAAGACAGGTTGTCGCAATTAGCCTGAGATTGTTACTCTTTTGAAGCCAACTATCAAGCAGAACCATCGAGGCTGATATCTCAGCTGGTTGAAAGATGTGTCACCTGTACCGAGCACGCATGAGGACAAACTTCTGGCATAAAGTGAAGACAGAGAAGAAGAAATGGAGTGATTGCTCTCCTCCCCATCATAACCGAAATTTTTGTAACGATTGAGATTCTATCTTATTGTAAAATTGTATAAATATACCATAGAAAGAAAGAAAAGAGGGCTGGACCTTTTTTTGTCGATTGTGACAGATTTTTTACACTTTGAGAGTTAATACAAAGCAAATCTGAAGATTCTCAATTCCGTCACGACTGTGTTATGAGTTTGTTTTCTTGTATCTCATTTTTCATTTCATTTCATATTCTTATCTGATGAATGCTTCGCTATAATTTAGTACAACCTCTACTATAGCGAATGAATTTTGATTTTCTATAATTGTTTATTGTTTTTTCCTCTATACCAGCTATCAGCAAGTGTAAGACCAGTCAACACTTTCAGATTTCTATATATATTTTATGCTTCATCAGGTTATTTCCTTACAGTTTTCCTCTTTTGTTTATACGTGAGATTCTCCCTTGATAGGAGCCTTATTCGATAGATAGCTAAATGTTTTTCTCCCACCTCATACATTTTATTAAGATATAACTCAGTTACGGGAAAGATCCTTTGATTTGCACCCCTATTTTATTCCTGAAACCGTAAATTCTCTTTTATACGACCGAATTGAGACAACACTTAATTTCTCTCTAAAGTTTTTCTTATTTTACTATTCCTCCATGACTGTCCCTATACCAACACAGCCCAATATCGAACCCGGATTATCAAATCAAACGCACATTGCCTTAAACCTTTTCGATACTATTCTTAAAACAGCTACTACCTAGGTTGAACTTGAACGTTCATGGGTAGCGATTGAATAGAATATAACCATCCAGGAACAATTGGAAGCTAGACAACGCCAACGTAGAAATCTTCCTTAGTTTCCTTTGTCGAAGGTTGATGTTTCTCTCTTCTCCACCCTTTACCCACTTTCGGATGCCTAGACACTGTACTTCTAAGCCTTAAGTATAGACTCTGGAACAACATTTACTATGACCCATAATTAAATATCAACTTATTTAAATCCACCTCTCGCTTAACCAAATCAAATTAAACCATTCAAAAAGTGCCAACAAATGATTGTTCCAATCAATCCATAAACTACACCATATTGTATGTGAATGAGAACTTTATCAAGTTTTGGTTGGAAATTTTTTAATGATCATCAAATATCATTTGAATCGAGGAAAAGAGGAAAAGAAGAACAATAGTTCAGCTAGAAATGACCTCAACTAAAAAGCATGCATTGAAATTTGAAATACTCGAGTTCAAACTTGGTAGGTTGCAATCATAGAAATGGGTTCGAAACTACCCCTTTTTTATCTAACATATAGCAGTGAGCCAACTGAAATGAGAAACACAAAATCATTCCAAAATTTCCATTTAAGCTTGGACTTGGCCTAGGTCACTCAACATTTTTCAATCATGAGGAACAATACACATATCCATTGAACACCAAATTCCCACATCATTAAACTCGTGAGTTTCAGCTCCAAAATCACAAAGAGTGTGTAGCTAAAAAATTGCATACAAGTATTTAAGAGTTTGATTCTTCCAAAGTTCAGCATATGGATGAGTTCGAAACCCATTTTCTTCTTCAAGACTAGAATATCTAATGCAGGTTTGACCATGGATTGTGAACCGTGAGTTCATCAATTAAAACCATAACTCGGACTCACTTCTTATTTTGCATAGGGAACCAATAGAAATCGTAGCACAAATCAACAATGGGTTAAATATTTATAGAAGGAAAAACCCATTAACTCAATTCACAAACCAAACTGGTTTATTTCCAAAATGACCAGAGAACCCACAAAATGCAATAAAAGAATTGAGTTCAAATCTCTCTTCAATGTATGCAAATCAGGAGTTGTTAAATCCTTTTTCTTTCGAAACTGATATGGAAAGTGAGAGTATGAAAGGTGCATGGGAAAACCCAACTAATTCTTTGACAAACAATCATCTTTTCTTTCATTTTTCTTCAAGAAATGACATAGTAGGGAGAGAAAACATGTTATGCACACAACAATGCTAACCTGAGAAAAATTCAACCAATCTTAAGATAAATATGTTGCAGAAGATCTGTAATAGACTATGAACTCGGACCTTTTCAAATGATGTTTTATACCATTGATAGAGGTCGAAAAAAATTATCAAAACTACTAGAAGTGAGGGTTTTGGAAAGATAAGCACGGGCTTCCTTCTTCCTCAATCTGAACAGAGAAAAATGAGCATAATCCAAGGCAAAAACGAGTAATAGCATGCGGGACTATGGGAGTAAATTCCCACGTCCTTGCAACTTTAATGCATGGTAAAACCATCACATCTCCCATTCAAACAAACCATCATATTGCAAAACCTTCCTAGTGTGTGAGCCTTATACCATGTCAAATCAAATAAACTTAAATTTGTTGGTGTATAACCTCGAAACAAGTGATTCCATTTAACTCATATACCATATACCATATGTAATACGCATCAACCAAACTTATGTCATATGCTAAACACAGACTATCCACCGGTTACATATTTTGTACCATATATATCTGAGCATAGGTCATGCATTCGTCATATTCCAGGGAAAGTGTAGCTTCCAATATGATACTTTTATTATAAAAAAAAAAAAATTTAACACCTTGCAAAGATTCCTAAAGCCGAGGCAACTCCTTTTGCACAAATAATATGGTGTATAGTATACATATGTCAATTCAAACATATTTTCAAACCATATCGAACCATAAACACTATAACCCAAACCATTGAACTTTGGTATGTTATGCATACTATTAGGGTATAGTCATGATCTAATAATTTATATGGAGCTTATGAACCAATACTTTATGATCTTGATAGGAGATGCTCATATATTTCACATTCCAACTTTAAACCACATGTTTTCATTGTTCATGTATTCAAAAAAAAAAAATCTCAAATACTCTCCATGAATGCTACAATTTGATACAATGTAGAAAAGACATTGGTTCTACAAGTCAATGATTTTCCATGCTACCATACTCAAATGAAAGTAAACATTTTTCAACTTCAAACATTTGCATAGGAGATGACATCAAATTATTTCTTTGAAGTGTCAATACTAAAGGATTCATAGCATGTTATTCTGAGGAAAAGCTAAAAAAACATCATGTTTGTATTTTCTCCATAGGGACCCCACCTATTAGTAGTATATCATAATATATGTAAGTAGGACTTACAATCATTTGCAGGCTTTTATAACTAGTGGTGAGGTTTCAAGTCAACAAGATGCAACAAGAAAAAACCCTAATTCACCCATTGTTTCACAGAGAGATACTTCTATAAAAACAAAACCTAGAAGTAGTGGTCTAGAACCAACAAAAATACCAGTGGGAAATTCAGATGGTGGTGGTGATAAAGACGCTAGGAAGAAAATTTTCGAAAAATATCATGTTGTATATACTAATGTTAAAAGAAAGAGAGACTCAAAAAACTAGACTTGAGATACATGAAATTGAAGACAGTCCACGAGCTACGAATGTAGTTGAAGTGATCGAAGAACCCAACTAGTTAGAACAAATATTGTTGGAGACTAGGGAAATTATTGAGGCTCTTGTTACTCAAGAGACAGATATATTTGAATAATAATATGTCACACTTCACCATGCAAACTACCATAAAAATTCAAAGAAATTGTTAATAGAGAAAGTTAACATAAAAAATAAGAAAGGTTATGAAAAAAAAGGAAATCAAAGATTGATTTTCAGGGGGTTGCATCCTCAGAAATTGTGCAGCTTCATGAGGCAACCGAGGAAACACTAAAAGAATCCATTTTTTATATTGAGAAAGAGAATTTAATTTTAAAAGAAAGAATAAAGGAATTGGAGAAAGTTATAATTCCAAAACCATCATTTGTTGAACCTTTAACTACGATTCAACCAACACTTACCCTCGAAGACGTCCCTAAGAGCAGTTCCAAGTTGAGGGGTTCATATAGTTTGTTGTTAGTTGTAAGAAAATACGTTGGATATGGTATCCAAAAAAGAGTATACCTAATCCTTGAAATCTGAGAGTTAGCACAAAGTTCAACTAGTTTCTCAAAAAGGATTATGAATTTTAGAGAATATCTCTTAAAGTACTTTATAGAGAGTTATGAAGGTTTTTAAAAGGAAGTTGTGGGAACATTTGCAAAAAATGTTGCAGGCCTAAGGAAGTTTTCAGAACGTTTGCAACAAAATTTCCAAGCCTAAGCGACACCCACAAAAGAGAAAAAAACCTTCCCTCTAGAATTTGAATGAAGCATATTAACGCTTGATGGATGAAAAGGATTAAATGTTTAAGGGAAATGGTGTCTGATTTAGATGTTGTAAAAATCAAGAGGAGTGACCTATTCCTAAAACTTGTTGATCTTACAAAATAATTGGATGGCCCTAATTTATTAATGGATGCCATACTGATGGTCTAAAGAGAAACTAGTGTAACAACTAGAAGTATTAAAAGTTGCACGGGAAAGTGAGTTTAGTGACTCAGTGGAATTATTTGAAGAAGAGGTTGAGAGGTGGCTTGTTCGATACATAAATATGAATGATGATATTGAAGACACATTGCACCAATTAAGTATTGATTTAAGAGAAATGGAAAATTACTTATTTGAGATCAAAACCAAGCATGAGATAAAGGTTGCTCCGATGAAGGAGTATATAAAGAATGGTTAACAAAAGCATTGGTTATAATCACCAAGATAGATCAACATGAAGCGGTTACGACAGTTATGTCACCTACATCTTTGCAGCTACCATCTACAAAGGATGCATTTGCAAGCAAGTGAAGGGTTCAAACTTTTTTATCCCAGTAATTCAAGTAGCAACCTTATTATTTCCCTTGACATATTTATTCCTTAGTCACTTGTCATTTTACCTTTTATGTTCCCGACAACCTGTGAAACCTAAGGTTGAACCTTGATTATTTATATTTTGTCTTCCAGGTCTCTCTTTCATTTTATGGTCTGTGGGAGCCCCATCACATTCATCTTTGAAGGACAAATGCAGTTTATTTTATTTGTAACCTAATACATTACTGCTTATTTATTTAAAGACATCTATTATTTTTTTAGGTTCCCATAGAACTAGTTTGGGACATAAAATTATTGATTTCTCAAGACTTTAAATTTAAGCATGAGATTTCAAATGTGTGTCTATCAAAATATTTATTGGGTTTAATGAAATGATCATTTAAAGTTCTCTATTATATGTGGTCCATGATTTCCCTTCCCTTTTGCTAAATATTGTGTTCTACTTTGATGAATGTTGTGATGGAAATGTCATCCTATTTTAATGCATACTCTTTTGGTTTACAATCTTGTAACATAGTGTACATATTTATTTCAAGAATAAGCTAGGTCCTTTCTCAAACACTTTAATTTTTCTTATATTTTATTTGAAATAGAGGAGTACCACCTCTTTAAAAACATAGGGGATTTATCCTCGTGAAGTTGATTTAAAGAATGTAAGACAGTCTTTTAGATCAACACGGAACAAGTTGGACAATAAGGCAGTCAAGTGTATTTTCATTGGGTAGAAGGATAGAATGAAAGGATATAAGTTGTAGGATCTGGTGTTGAAGAAAATAGTTTACAGTCAATATTTGATCTTCAGGGAAGTCATAGAAACTTACAAGATTGAAGAGGCTCAAATGAAGAAATAACCAGAGAATCTGGTATTTGAGCTAAGGAACGAGGAAAATGATTCAAACAACTCAACTAAATCAAATGAAGATGTGGAATCGTTGACTCTGGTTGTACGGGTCAGGTCTGAACAAGTAAGGAAACTAGTTGAAAGGTATAGTCCACCTGATTTCCATTCTACATTTGTATTATATGTCACTAATGATGATCCCAGGTCGGTCTGGGAGGCAATCTACTCGATAGAGGATAAACTCTAGAAGGACGCCATGTTTGAAGAAATGGAATCCTTGCACAAGAATGATACATGGGATTTGGTCAAGCTACCTAATGGAAGGAAACCCATTGGCAGTGAGTGGGTGTTCAAGAAAAAGTTGAACGCAACAGGTCAAGTTGATAAGTTCAAAGCTCGACTGGTAGTGAAAGGGTATTCCCAAGTCAAGGGAGTTGACTTTGGTGATATTTTCTCTCTTGTTGCAAAATTAAATTCCATTAGAGTACTAATGTCTCTAGCACCAGCATTTGATCTTGAGATAGAGAAAATGGATGTGAAGACAACATTCCTACATGGGAACCTAGAAAAATAAATCTACTTGAAACAACCTAAAGGATTTGCAATAAAGGGAAAGAGAGAGATGGTGTGCAAACTGAAGAGATTTGTTTATGGTCTAAAGCAATCACCAAGGATGTAGTACCAAAATTTTGACACATACATCCTTAGTTTGGTATTTGTGAGAAGCAAAGTTGATCACTATGTATATTCCAAAGAAGAAGGTGATCATGTCATATATGTATCTTTGTATATCGATGACATGTTGTTGGTCGAAGACAACGTGGATGTTGTAAAGGAGGTGAAGATGCAAGTATCCTCCAAGTTTGAAATGAAGGATCTCGATGTTGTGAAATTCATTCTGGGAATGGAGATCAAGAGAGATTGGGTTGTTAGAAAAATTCAATTAAATCAAAGAGAGTATATTGAAACATTGTTGAAGCATTTCAACATGCAGGAGTGCAAACTAGTCAAGGTACCAATTATTTTAGGAGTAAAACTAATTGTTGAAGAGTGTCCAAAGACAGAAGAAGAAATAGAGGACATGAAACACGTTCCTTATGCTAGTGTTGTTGGTAATATGATGTATACAATGGTATGCACTCGGCCAAACATTTCTCATGCAGTGGGAGTATTGAATAGATACATGTCGATGCCTGGGAAAGAGCACTGGATTGTTGTCAAGAAAGTGCTTAGGTACTTGTGTGGCACAACAAAATATGCAATATGTTACCAAGGGAAACTTGAAACAGATAGTGAAGTGAATGTACATGGATTTATCGACATTGATTGGGTTGGAAATCTTGATCAAAGAAGGTTGACTAGTGGATATGTTTTTAGATTTTTCGGTGGACCAATTAGTTGGATAAGTAAGAGATAGGAAGTTGTAGCCTTATCGACAATAGAAGTTGAATACATGGAAGCCACCCATGCAATCAAGAATCAATATGGTTGCATCATCTGTGTTCAGAGATTGGGTTTGAACAACAAACTATGAGGATAAACTGTTATAGTCAAAGTGCAATTTTATGGGCAAAGAACCCAACTTACCATTCCAGGATGAAAAACATTGATGTACAATACCATTTCGTGAGAGACATGGTGGAAAGCAAGAAGGTGTTGTTGGATAAGGTATGCACTTTGAAAAACATAGCAGACTCTTTAATCAAGTCTATGAGTGCGTTGAAGTTCTCTTGGTACAGAGAGGCAATGGGAATTGATGCCTTGGGTCAGTGAACAAAATTTCAGGGTCTTCTATTATAATCTTTGTAGTGGAAAATCAATCTAACTGATTGGTTAGTCGAGGTGGATCAACTAGGTGAATGTTTTATTGGACGGATAAGTTAAGTTGATAGTTAATTTGAAGGTCGAAAGGTCAACCGACAGGTGATCAAGTGGCAACCAACAAGAATATCGACATGTTTGTAGCCAATTGAAGTTCGACAGGTAGTTGATTGTAATAAAATCCCAAGCTTTGCGAGATCGCATCCAATATTTTGCATGGATCTGTAACCGTATTTGGGAACCATGAATTATGGTTTTGCATGTTGTGAGGCTTATAAATATGACACCATGTAATATTGTAAAAGGTTAATAAGCTTAGTGATTGAAACTCTCGAATTCGAGAGGTGTGTAAGGGCCATGTAGATGTAAGTCGAACTAGTTGCAAGGTTGTTCTTGTGTAAAAGCAAGAGAGTGGGATGATGATTGTGTCTTAGGTGTGAACCAAGGTTAGTCATGTAACATGTTATTCACTAAATGAATAAGAAAACAAAGAACGAGAGTCACTCAAGGAATGTTGGTTTTCCTAGTTACAGGTTTCCAAGGTAAAATATATGTGTGTTGTGTGCTTTCCATTGATTATTTATGTTTAATTATGTCTTCTCTTTCTTGGTTGGTTTAGTGTGAGTGTTATTTCTCTAACAATTACACTATGTCATGGGTAGTATCTTGGTTTGCATTAATGACGTTGGCCATATGTTCAACCAAACTATTGAGATTCATAAGGTATGGAATAATGGGTGACAAGGGACATCCTAGACTAGGAAAATATAGTTTTCAACCATTTTTTAAGGCGTTTTCCAACTTTTTGTCTATCATGATTTGTAGAAAGCATGTCATCAAATATTCCTCCATGTTTTTTGGAAAACAAAGTGGCATTAGTGATTGGGATTGTAGTGATTTTGTTTCAAATGAATTTAGAAATCCAAAAATAGGGAATATGGTTGGTAATGGAAATGGTATTCTCATTGAAGAGGAGCGGGTTTTTGTGAACAATGAATTCGGTAGAGGTGGTGGTGAATATTTTCCTTTGAGTAATGGTGATTTTGACGACCCATGAGGTCTTGGCATTGTAGATTATGTTTTATGGGGTAACTAGGATGATTATGGGAATAATGGTTATGTTAGACAAAGTGGAGACTTTTGTGTTTTGAGTAATAATGTTTTTGAGGGCATAGAAGTTAATTTTGACATTGACTGTTATGGTTCGAGGGGTAGTTAGAAGGATGGGAATATTTCATGGTTGACTATTTTGGGAGCATTAATGTCGACATTCTATAAAATCATATATTCTTATAGGTATATCAAAATATGCATTACTACTTCTAAATGCTCTTACTATAAATGAAGTTAAATAAAAAGTACAAGAGATTATAGAGAATATGACAACCACTACTCTTAAATCATAATGAAAATGAGAGTTAGGTGGTTGGAAGACTACATGTTTCATTCTTATTCTTATTTGTTGTTAGGTGTTTGCTTGAAACTATTCTTCTACTCTTCCATCCATGATCAAGAACCTGATTCATTCCCTCAAACATGTGAAAATTTAAAGAATACATGTCTAGGACAACTAGAAGAGGTTTTCCAAAGCCATTGGTATAGGATAACAAGTAAGTTTCGATGATAAGTTTGAAGTAATTTTAGATGATAAGTTTGAAGTAATTTTAGATGATAAGTTTGTTTAGAAAAGAAGGTGAGCCATCGTTCTCTTAAAATATGCCTTCGACATAATTATCCATAATTAACATACCCTTAACCTATTTTAAGTAAGGGAAAGGAAACACATCATAGTAACAAACGAATGCAATGCAAAACCAGCAGCCACGGTCAATTGGCAACAATAGCTTGTATGTTTTTAGCATAAAATAACGGAATCGTGGATCCTCACAAAAGGCTATTTGTTTATGTGATATTCCCTTAAGCTTTAGTGTCCTCAAGGCTCTCACAAATCTCCCACGGTAGCTTCCTATTAAAAATATCGGTAAACTAAAGCCTACATGCTCTCACAATTCTATCAAAGTATATCTCAATTTTGCTAGAAATACCTATAGGCAAAAAAAAATAAAAGTCCATGTCAAAACTTTGAATTGTGGTATTAAATATTAGGAGTGAAATTTTTGGTTTTCTCTTACAATTTTTTTATTTTTATTTATTGATTCTAGAAAATTGGAAAACAAGTAAAAAAGAAGCCTACATGTAGAAAAGAAGCTCAACAGCAAATACCCAACTTTCACAAGCTAGAAGTCCATGGGGTTTTCTTGCAATTTCTGGGCATCTGGAAAGGAAAAATCTAATGGGAGAATGGAAGAGTGATCCATGGGAAATGGTGAATAATTCCCTTTTTCCTTTAAGAATTTGCACAAGACATATCTTCCTTGTATGAGGAGGTTTCCTTTCCTAGGAAGCGGGGGAAACATCCAGAACATTTCATGTCAAATATTAATGGGAAACTTTGTAAGGAATCATGGGATAAAAGGAAATATATCGAAAGGACAAGTCTTAGACTCATGCACCCCCTTTCCTCCTTCCCTTTTTTGGTTAAGCAACCTTTTTGGTGGATTTATATCATTATGTATTTCCGTTTGTACATGCATTTTCATGACATAAGCACACCACATAAAACATAACAATTGCACCACAATACATACTACCCCACTACTTTGACTCGTAATCATTCACTAGTCAATCATTGGCTTTGAGTTCCACTCTAGGAATCCATACAAGCATATTTAGAGTATTTGCATAGGTCTTCATTTAACTAGCTCACATGGCTTGACTCCCATCACATAAACCACATCATATAAATATTACATGTTTTAACATATTCTATTCTAGGGTCAAATTAAGATATTGCACGGTGGGATGGATAGTTCGCATGGTGAACTTACAAAGCCGAGAAAAATCAAGGAACAACTAAGAATCAATATGTTGTTAAGAGAAATGTACATTGGGAAATTGATAATTTACATGATAAAATTATAGAACAAAGAAAATCAAAGAAGAACTAAAAAAAAGCAACTAAAGCAATGAGTCCATGCAATTATCAAATAATATATTTTTATCACTTACAAATTGAGTTTGGTTCTTTTGTAGATTTCTACTCCTACAGAATATTAATCAATATTGACACATTGACACATGAACATACTTACAAAAATTTTACATCATGAAATTGTACATAATACCCTCCACATGTACATAAAAAAAATACTCAAACAATAATAACTAATTAAATTAACAACTCAACTTCACAATCATAAATCATAAACTCTTCAAAATAAAACCAACACAAACACTAGGGTATTGAAAGCAAGCAACGACTAAAACTTTAAAAGAAGGTCAAGAAGTAAACCAAAATAAGTTATTCTATAATACCCTTTGATAACCCTTTGTCACAAAATTCTATATAATATTTACATTATTATCTATTATTAAATATAGTATTACAATGAGATATGGTAAACTATTGTACAAAAGGTATATTAATATAAAAAGATCAATATAATTTTTTATGCCATAATCTATTTCCTAACTTCTAACTTTTAAATTAATTTTGGTACAAAAGAAATCATCAATATAATTTTTTATGCAATAGTTTATTTCCTATGTTTTAACTTTTCAATTTTGGTATGGTTTGCGTGAGTTAATAATAAGAATTATTAATGGGTTTTATTTCCTATGTTCTAATTTTTTTTATTTTAGAATGGTTTGCACGAGTTAATAATAAGAATTATTAATGGGTTTAGGGTATACATGATGTGTCAAAGAAATTTCATATTTATTAAAAATAAAAATGTGTCTAACTTCAACTACCAAAATATAAAAATATATATTTTTTTTATTACTTAAAGTTAGAAATATATTTTTTGCTAGATGAAGTTAGACACATTTTTATTTTTAATAAATATAAAACTTTTTTGACACATCATGTATACCCTAATTTATTTTATTTTTTTTAAATATTATATTTTAAAATGAATTTATAATTCTCACAAATATATTTATTTTATTTTTAATAAATATAAAACTTCTTTGACACATCATGTATACCCTAATTTTTTTTAAATTAATTTATAATCTTTGACACATCATGTATACCCTAATTTTTTTTAAATATTTATATTTTAAAATTAATTTATAATTCTCACAAATATATTTATAAGAAGTCAATTTAATCACATCATTACTTTGAAACTACTTTAAATATTTAAAGTAAAATATATTTTTAAATCTTTGACTTAATACCAAAATCTATATTCCAGATGAGATAGTGTTGTAAATTGCATTTTCTTTGTAATGCAAGTAGATACCACGAATATAATATTTAAAGTAAAATATTTTGTCGAAGAGAGTTTCCAATGTGCAAGTTGTTCCTTACCAGAATTTCCAATGTGCAAGTTGTTCCTTTGATATAATGTAATGAGGGGATTGGAATATATTTCTATCGCCTTAAAGGGGAACAATTAAATATAAGTATCAAACTATGGGTATCATTATTTTAATAATTAAATGTATCAAACTATGGATATCATTATTTTATATTTCAAGATTTGAAGGTATGATGACTTCTATATTAGATTAGGAGACAACTTTGTGAAATATATATTCCATTGTAAAAGTAGTAGACAACTTTGTGCAATATATATTCCATTGTCCATGATCCAGAGATTGTGTAGCTATATCAAGTGCCACCTTTTTAGGAAGGGATATGTATGCAAGAATAGAAAGATCAAGTAGAGGTGGAACAGTGATAGGGTGGGTTGTGGATCCCAAGATTTGATTTGTGGAGTTGGGTTTGATTCAGAAATAGATTACGAGTAGGTTTTTTTTTAATTTTGTTCATGAATTTATTTTTATATTTTTTAATTGTATGTAAAAGGTTAGGGGTTCAAATTCAGGAGGGTGGAGTATGTACATCTCTGTAGATTTTAATAGACAAATCATTGTATGGAGAAAATCCCTTATTCCAAAAAATCTCAAACACCAATTTAATATCTAACTTAATTGTGACTTTAAAATTAGAATATTATTATTATTATATAATTAATGAGATAAAAATAATTTATAAGGTATTATGTAAATTATAAATTTAAAAGAAAAAAAATTTATACATAAATAACAATTTTGAAAATTACTTGTATTAAATGTTTTGTTAACTTGAAATTTAACTTTAAGACATGTAAATTTTCATATAATTTAAAAGTTGTGTTAAGTATATAAGTCTTCAACTAATATTGGATGTTAACTTTAGAGTATGCAAGTTCCTAGATAATGAAAAATTTGGTTTTAGGGTATGCAAACTTGCAACCTTTTACAAAATTAAGGTGGTCAAGCCTCCAACCATTTAGGAAATTAGTTTTAGAATATGCAATTGATCATTAGCAAATCATAAGTTTACTTTAGTATTTAGTTTCCAAGTCTACAATGTAGTAATAGCATTGCCACCTACATTGAGAACTTTGGTAATTTATACTTAGACTTCAATGTGTAACATTCAAATATAGTATTAACATTGCTATTAATATTAAAAACTTTTTCAATTTGAAAGTTGTCTTTAAAGTGTAAGTTTTTTATTTAGTACTAATACTATAAATAATATTATAAAGTTTTTCAAATTATAAACTTGTTTTAAGGTGTATGTCCTCAATTTAGTGGTAATAATAATAATAATTTGTTTTTAAGATTACACATTAAATTGGTGTATGAGACCTCCTTGTTTGTGGGACAAGAGACCTCTATGCACAACGATTTGATTGCTAAATTCTATGGAAATATGAATACTCTACCCCCTCTAGATTTGACCTTGTAACCTCCAAGGAAGAAACACATATTCTTAACCATTAAACACACTCAAAACATTATCAATCCAAAAAAAGATTGAAATGCAAATTTTTGATCTTGTATTAACATTATAACCCATATCAAAAGTTTTAGTTACAAAGTGAATATCATGCAACATTACCCCACATTGAAAAACTTTGTCGATTTAAAACACGTGTAAATATATTTAAGGAAAACATGAATCAAATGATGTCATAAATTGCACTCATATTACACAACATTAATATTCTATCTACCTAAAGTTTTCAATGTGTAATATTTTCTTGGGATATAATATACTTGGGACCTAAGCCCTAAAGCATGGCAGGGAAATATCTTTCCATCATCAAAAATAAGACAATGAAAAGTTAAGTGAGATTTTTTTATCTATCAAACTATACAAATTACTTTTTGGATACTAATGAGATAGGCATAAATTGTTAATCTAAATAAGTTATAATATAAGTGTAAATTGTGGATACTAATAAGTGAATTTAGGAAGTCTTTAATAAATTAGGAATTTCTGGCAATAGACGCAAATGGTCAGTTTAGGGGTATTATTCTTTTTTTACAAAAACCGAAAATTGTATATATATAAAAGGCACGACCGAGGTCGCATATTACAAAGGAGGGTGTTGGTGGAGGAAACCAGCTACAAAGTTTCCACAAAAAGATTACAAAATTGAGTCTAGCATTGATCCTACTTCACTGAAAGCAAAGATTTTCTTTTCTGTCCTATAACTATCTTTGTGAAAGATTTATTAATGCCATTTTTACAAAATTGAGGAGTGCCTTACTGATCTTCTTTAAACTCGGTCTTCCTCTGGAGGGGGCTCTAGTGCTACATTCAGATCACGCAGCTTAGCATCTGCTCTGCTTCCTATTTCCTCATTCTGGCTTTGTGCTAGTGAGTTTGGTAGCTTGGTTTCTAGCTTTGCTTCCATGCTCTCCCTTTGGTGTCCGAGAAATTTGACTTCATCTTGTAACTGATTTATTAAAGTGTGGTGTTGAGCTAGAGTGTCCAGTGTGAAAGTGAGTGTGGAGTTGTGAGAATCAAGGCGAAGTGTCAGTTGTTGGGTGGTGGAGAAAGTGTCTTCCACCAGTTCTTCCTTCGATCGTTCACGAGCTGAACATTGAGCCATTTTTGCAATTAGACTAATTGTGATTACTCCACTCCAATTATTGATGTTACCTTTGACTCTACCTTTGTCGATGTTGCTACCTCTGGTGTTTCCTCTATCAAAGTTTCCTTTGGTGTTGCTTCTATCTACGCTACCTCTGTCGGAGTTGCCTCTGTCTACACTGCCTCTAACAATGATGTGTTTGTCAATGTTGCCTCTAACAAAGCTTCCCCCGGTGTTGTCTCTGGTGTTTCCTTTCTCTATAATGTTTCATGTGAGGTCGTTGCTCACGACTTTATCATGTGTTATCCTTTTGATGTTGGAGTAATGGCGAATTCATAAATTGCTTCTCCTCTTTAACTCCCCTTCCCATATGAAATCACAAACTACAGAGTTCTGATGTGGTTGGTTGTGACAATGAATCGAGAATTGGCCTTCCAATTTACCTCCTCTATCTATGTGCTTGATGCATGAATGTCGTGCATTCTCAAGATTTGAGTGTCTTTCAAGCATTGGAGTGGCATGTATTTCATGCATTCCCTTGCGTTGAATCATGACTGAGTTCTGTTCAAATTCTTTTACCTCAAGTGAAGTTATGGCAGAGTTGATGTTGAGGGATACTGAGTGAGCGTGGAGAGACGGGTACAACAAGTTCCCACAGAGGAGGAACACAGAGCGATCTGAGATATCCATTTTTCCATCTTGTTGTGTGAAGGTTCCCATGGGCCAGAGGTTATGAGGGTACAAATCCTCCTTGAGCATGACGCTCGACTTACAACACACCACAACCAGATGAAGCGTCGCGTGGAGATTGGCTCCAAGTGGAGCGACGATGGGAGGGGGCTGAGTCATTAGGGGGGGGCTAAGAAAAGGTGTCTGCCCAACATTTACATATGGCCTGGGGCCTTTCCAATTTCTAAATTCGCCTATTCATCTGATGTTGTATTGTTAGCGTGTGGGACATGGTAGAAGGAGGAATGGATTGAGGACAGGATTTCTCTAATCCTTTCAATGATTCTTTTCAACTTTGAATTCTTTGGGCATGTCCCTTTAATGAAGTGTCGAATTATATTTTTTGAGTCTCCTATTACAATAATGTTGTTGAGTTGTTGTTCCTGAGCTAGGAGTACTCCTTGATACATCACATAGGCCTCTTCCATGTTGGTGGTGATTATGCCCGGGTTCCAGGAGTAGCATAGCATTTTTTTTCCTCTGAGGTTGTACAAAACCCCTCCCGCACCTGCCTCCCCTCAGTCTAGGGGTATTATTACAAGATGGAACCATAATATTTTTCTAACGAATTCTTTTACTATCTCCTCAAGCTTGTGTATGGATATTTTCAACAAAAATTTGGGTCAAGTCTTTACTTTGTTCAATGTTTATGGGCCTTATGAGGAGAAATGGAGGTTTTGGGAGAGGCTTTTCAACCTTCAATGCGTAAAGTCTAATAATTTAATTTTGGGGGGTGACTTGAATTTTACTTTGAGCCAAAGAGAGGTTTGGGGGGTGTAATACCCTAAGATGAAACCCAGTTGAAATGTAATTACAAGTATGCATATAGGTTGGTGAGCCAGAAACCTTTTTTGGCCAAAGAGTTTGTTTTGTATCGTATATTTTCACTTTAAATTAATGAAAGAAAACATGACTAGATGCAGACCATCCTGATAAGAAGAGTAAGGGGGCTAAACTCCACTAGAATGGGAAAGGGGGGCTAAGAGTCTAGAAAAGGGGCTAAGCTAAGGGGGCTTAAGCCAAAAAGGAATATTTTATCAATATTCCTAAAGTTAAAGTCTAAAGTAGGGAATAATGCATTTTATCCTAAGTCCCTATAAGGAAACGTATCACCATGTGAGGGAACCCATGTGTGGCCCATGTAGTTTCCAACATGACAAGTGTCAAGTTGGGAACATGCACATAAGTTTTGGGGACTTTATCTCATTCATCCACCATTCGATCATTATTGTTCCTACCTCACCTCGTTGTTTTCATCAGTACTTTCATGTTGTCATTATCGTACATGTACATGTACCAGGGAGAGTGTGGATTCCTATTGAAGAGCATCGAAAGAGAATTGTTAAGCTAAAGAGGCAGGTTGTCAGGCTCGTGTGCATTCTCTCCAGGTGAGAGAATTGCAGGGAATTGGATTCCCAGAGATGCCAAGCGGTCATCACAAAACTCTGATTATTCTTGTTCGGCTTGTTGTTCAAGCCTTAAGGAACTGATAATCCATAGGGGGCACACTTCCTGGGTAGGACAAGCATGTGGGGAAAGTAGAGTATGTGGAACTTGGCACCTGTATTGAGATATTGTTGTCGTTGAGAGACCTTTGGGGATATATTTTCCTTTCCCTAGTGGAGTTCAAGCTCATCTCAGGGGTGACATGTTCTAAGTTTGTGGGGAACAATGTCTAAGGTTGGGAGTAAATTCAAAGGTTTGCATGCAGTTGGTGTTTATTTCATGATATAATTGTATATCATGTGCTTATTTCAATTATTGTGTGTGTAATTATGAGTCTTCTATTATGGAATCTATGTTATTAATTCTATGTAAGAATTTTTTTGTTGTGTTGTTTTTATTCTGCATAACTCTGCAGAAATCTTGTGTTGAGTATTAGTGTGCAAAATACTATGAATTCTGGTCATAATTAATTGTTATTCGTAATAGTGTTTAAGTAATTTTCCCTATAAAAATTTTATAGATGATGTAAACTGGCAATTCTTTCATGGGTTCCATAATTATCATTATCCTGAGCATATTGGCTAAGTTTGAAACTTTTCAGAAGGACTTATGAAGGAGGAGGAACATAATTGTACGACCGTGAGTACGTGAATGAAAAGGAAGATAAGTGTTGGGGGCAGGTTCATGAAAGGTACAATTATAGACCATGAGTCTGCAAGACCGCCACCCATGAGTCTGTGAATATAGTAAGTTTATTAGAAGAAAAAAATCTTGATACCCCATCCCTTAGAAGGTACTTAGGGGGTCGGGTATGTTACAAGAGGACAGTTCAAGGGTGCATCGCTTTGCTGATTTTTTCGCAAAAAGGTTGGAAGCTTGTGGGTCGGTAGATGTGGAACCTTCTAAACTACAACCTACATGGAGCAATAATAGGGTTGGAAAGGAAAGTATTCTCAAGTGTTTGGATAGATTCATGGTTCATAATTCAGTGTTGCATAATGTGGTGAGGTACAAATCTTGGGTTGATCTGAGTAGGTGTTCAGATCACTTTCCAATAGTACTTGAACTTGACCTCGATGATCCCAGTCCAGGAACTCACTTTAAGTTTAATCAAATGTGGTCAAAAGAGGAAGAGTTTATTAATTTAGTAAAGAGAATTGGGTTATTTTTTATCCCTCCTTTAAACTTTCTGTAGGAGAACAGTTCACTCAGGCTCTTAAAAATATTAAAGAGAGGGTGGCAGCTTGGGCAGGGGAGAAATATAATAATAGGAATTGTTTGTTGGAGGAGGTGGAAAAGGAACTTGAGGGGCTGGTAGATGCATTGGTGTAATATCCCTCTAGAGAAGACTCTCTAGTCAAGTTAAAGTAGTGTGAGGAAAATAAATTGAAACTTCTAATGGATAAAGAACCAGATTGGCATATCAAAAGCAGGGTTGTCTAGTAACTTAGAAATGGGAGATAATAATACAAAGTTCTTTCACTCCTTTTCAAATCATAGAAAAAGTATCAATACATTTTGGGAGTTGCATGACGAGGGAGGTACAAAGGTCAGAGAATTTAAGGGTTTAGTTGAACTTCGATTCAAGTATTTTGAGGGGATTTATAAGGTGCTAGAAAGGGTTAATCTGGTCAAAATTTTGAAAGTTATTTCTTACTTTCCACGTATGGTGACTATGGAAATGAGTGAGGAGTTGTTCAACCCAATCACAAAGAAAGAGTTGATTTTAGTCCTGCAAAATTTTAAAAAGGATGAGAGTCCTAGACCAAATGGGTGGTCAATTGAATTTTGCATTGAGTTATTTGATTTACTAGGTATGAACTTATTGTAGGTGGTGGAGGAAGTAAGAACCTCGGGAAGAATGGAAAGAGGTTTAAATGCAACATTTTTATCTTTGATACCTAAGAAATACTATCATGAGTCTTTTGATGAACTTAGAACTATCTTATTGTGTAATTTCTTATATAAGATAATTGCTAAAGTGATTGCTACAAGATTAAAGCATATACTCTATAAGTATGTTTCAACTTAATAGTTTGGCTTTTTAAGGGGAACACATATTCACGAGTTTTTGGTACATCCCAAGAGGGATTACACTCAATGAATATCTTTGGCAAGCCAATAGTGGTTATTAAGCTTGATTTATCAAAATATTACAATGGAGTTTCATGGTTGTACCTTTGGTTATTACTTATTCATCTTGGTTTTTAGGTGCCTTTGGTTAGATGGATAATGTGTTGTGTTACAACTTCTACCTTTGTTATTTTGATAAATGGAGCCACCTCAAGCTTCTTCAATCCTATTAGAGTACTTAGGCATGGTTTCCCTTTATCCCCCTACTTTTTTCTCTTAATAGTGAAAGCTCTGATTCAATCTTTGCTAGAGGCGAGGAGGATGAGGTCAATTCACGGAGTAAGGATCGGCGGTGAATCTTTGTCTCATATTTTATTTGTGGATGATGTCCTTTTGTTTTATTTTGGTTCTAGGAGGGAAGACTCTCAAATGCAGGAATTACCATAGCTTTATAATTTGGCAACAGGAATGGAGGTGAATGGTACAAAGTTAGCCTTGTTTACTTCAGGAATGGATGACAAACTTAGTGTATATTTTGAAAGGAACTTTCCTTTTCAACACTTGGATCTGAGTGAAGGTATCAAGTATATGGGGTTCAATCTCAAGCCTAATAGTTATGGAAAGGTAGATTGGTGGTGGTTGGTCTCCAAAATTGAGAAACAAGTTACACTCTGGTGTAATATATGGTTATCAAGAGGGGGAAGATTAGTGTTAGTCAAGTTTGTGATAGAATATATACCTATTTTTTTGGCATATTTTAGTGCACATTCCAAAGGGAATTTTGAAGAAAATCAGAAAGGTTTGTTTTAATTTCCTGTGGAAAAGTAGTTGTGAGTTTAAGGGTACTCATTAAGTTAGGTGGGAGCAGTTGGCAGTTCCCAAACATGGAATAAAAAATATACATATTTTTGGATGATCATTGGTTGCAAAATCTTTATGGTTGGTACTCACTAAGGACAATCTCTAAAGTAGAATTATAGCACAAAAATATATGTCCCCTGGAACTAAAGTAGATTGGATAAGAAAAGAGAACAAATCAGTTCAGACGATGCCTAATCAATGGAAGTCCCTTTCTTAGGCATTCTCAGTGATTGGCTCTCTATTAGCTTGGCATGTGGGAGAAGGGTCTTAGATGTGGATAGGGGTCGATGCAATAATGGGCTGGAAAAGACATTTTGCTTCCATGATATCAAGTTCAATACCTGAGATAATATGGGAAATTGAGTCTTAATGTGGTTAATAAACCAAAGGAAACAACCTTATAGAAGCAAGGTTGGTTGAACTCGGTAGATTTGGGTCTGTAGGGGACCTTAAAAAGGAATTGGGAGATTTTTATTGCATAGTTAATATGGCACATGTCTAACTTAATGAGAGTCCGGATGAGCTTGTCTAGGAATTTAACAAGCAAGGAGGTTCATACACTACTAATTTGGGTTACCAGGATATGTTCTCCTTTGAAGTCGACGAAGTGTGGTGGTGGTGGAGATCTCTGTGGAAGGTGAAGTATCCCTCTAAATTGAATATACTTATGTGGCTTTCTTTTTTGATCTAGTTCTGACATGGGATCATTTACAAAGAAGAGATAAATTCGGGCCAAATTGGTGCAATCTTTGCAAGGCACATGAGGAAACAAACCTTCATCTCTTTCATCTTTGTCCTTTTCAAGTTTGGCATGAGATCGAAGATTCCTTGAGTTTGGACTCCTTTTGGCATGGAGAAAACATTGAGGTATATCTTCAGTCATGGTTTTATTAGCAAGAATTGAGTAGATTGTAATTTGTACCATTTCTAGTTGTCTGTGGTATATGGACAATGAGAAACTTCGCTCTCTTTGAAGGAAAAATTCACTTGTTAAGTACCTAAGTAGAAATGAAACTATACCATAAGGTAAACCCGTAATATCAACAAGAATAAACCAAATTATTCACCAAATATTCAACACAAGAATGTAAACAAAACCTTTGAGGTAGGGTAACACCATAAATTAATCCTTATGGAAGGATAACACTCATCAAGAAATCTTTTCTTGTTACAATAAAAGCATTCTACATTATGCTCCAATACATTGCTTACACTTCTTTTTATAGCACTTTCCAACCCATATGAACATTCTAGAGAAGGAATATTCTAGTAGGTAGAACCTTCTAGAAAGCCTTCTCACCTTTATTGTGTTCACACTATTACATGGTCCTTATTTACTACACTTGGCCTCCATACATATTATTACCCTTGTGTACCTCCCTAGGTATACTACATCACCCAGCCTTCCAAATTTCAACACAGGTAATGGGTCTCCTTCCTTTCTTCAAAGAGGTTCCCAAGCAAAATATCATCGAGATGGTTGATGAGGTACAGGTGGACCTTTATATGATACACCAAAACTTGGAAGGAAAGGACGAAAATGATCAGAAATCAGTTATGAATTTTAAAAGAATGAAAAGACAACAACTACGTGATTTCTAAGCAAGAAGTATAGAATATAGAAAATTATGAAGGGAAATCATTTGACTTGTTTTGATAGAATCTCTCTTGGTCATTTGCTTCTTGGTATGTTTTTATACTCTCCTTTGTTGGAACTACCTAACCGGTTGCAACTGATTCTTATTGGTCTGATTCAATTATTTTAATTAAGGATTTCTTTAGATTGAATAGATCAAACTAAGTTGATATTTCATTGAGATGTGTAATGCCTTTTACTGCTATCTCCCCAATTTTCCATGGTAGTGGAATGAACTGTCTTTTCCTTTTCTCGTTAAAGAAATGAGCCCAATATTTATATTTCTTACATATCTCAACTACGAATATTTTATCAAAAACACAATATGGTAGATATGAAGGTTTTTCACAAGAATAATAGAGTCCAATAACACTAAAATTCTCCATGGCTTCAAAACTTCCTCTCTTATCATAGAAGGATGTTGCTTCCATAGACAATCTAGATGTACTTGTTCCATGAATTAGATTTTTAAAAGAAGAGATGAATGCATTGTTTATTTAATAGAAGTGGTATGTGGCCTTATGTTTCCAAAGTGCGGGGTACCAGATTTGAACATGGTCAAGTTTACAATTGACCTTTTTATCCAAAAGCAAGCCTTTGAATACATGATAGTATGTAATGGTGAAGATCAAATATGAGGACATATAAAACCTTTTATTCTTTCATAATTTTCCCAACTAAAAAAATAACCCACTGGAAATAATCATTTCCCATTCAAAGATTGTGTTTTCATGAATTGAAAAGTACAATATATACAGAGCGAGCCTAGAAACAGTAGTCGTAGATTCTTGTTTGGTTATTCTAGTGAATAACCACACCATTTCTCGGTATGGATTTTTTAATGAAATCACATGAATGTTCGAGATATCCTCTGGAACAATTGTTGGGTCTTTGAGTTAGTCATGTAGAATCTCAAATCCTTCATTCTTCATCTTCAACAAGTCTTTAGCTTCAGTTCTCTTAAAAATCATCATCAGCTCAAGGATCCTGAACATCCTTTTGAAGGTTGAGGGAGCCAAAGAGATGGATGATTCTCCCTGTAACTGAATAATCCTTCATTCCTTGTCAAACTTGTTTATACACTAGAAAATTAATTCCTTGAAATCATAAACTTTTGGAACACAACCTACCAATGCAATTCCTGATGTCCAAATCTTTGGTCTTCTCATCCCAAAATGTTGATAATATCTCCACACAATTGTTCCTTTCTTCAAGTTGTCATACTTAACCAGGGTGAAATACTTAATGAATAGTTATTTTCAAAGTGGTATTATCGAAATACACATGTTTATCCTAACACATTCTGGGGCTCTTAACTCAAGGATTTTTATTGAAAATTAATATTAAAATTTATGGGAATTTGTCTCAGAAATCCCATCATTAATAATGGTGTTAACACTTATACGAGTCGTAATCGCTTTTGGAAAGTACAATTTAATGCACGTTGGGAATTGTGATATGACAAGACATATAATGTCACAGGGTGGTGGAAGATCGGGGTAGGCGGGGATCGGGATGGTGGGTCAATAGGACAATGGGGTGAGGGAAGATCGGGAGAGTGGAATGGCAGGATAGCAGAATGGCAAGGTAGTGCTCCACACTCTAGGATAATCCTCTTCTTTCAAAAAAGTTCTAAGTGTAAGTGTATAATTAGGGTCGTGAAAGTTAAATGGGCATTGTGCAAGTCACGGAAGTCAGGCATGGCTAGGTAAATACATTAAGGACCCGCTATGATAAAAAAAAAAATCTAAGTGTAGAAGAAGTTTTGAAAAGAAATATACAAGCAGAATGATACTAGATTAATCACACTTATGATTCAACAACTGGCTCTAATTGTGGAAAAGTAATCCCATGTGGGTTACTAACAATCCAGGATCTAAAGAAAATAAATTATACATTGGGCGATGGAGTCAATATAGATAACAAATGATGAGATAAAACAAAAGATTTAACAAGAATAGACAAAAGTGGAAAAAACTGTATACAAGTTGTAATTAGGGATTTTCAAGAAAAAAAACTTTGAGGTGTTCTCATTAATTGGAAACATCTAAACTATGGATTTCATATCTCTCAACAGGTAAGAATTCTACCCAAGAATTTTTTCAATCTCATAAAGACCAATCTAAACTGCTTCAAACTTTGTATGTTGGGATGGTTTTTCTTTTGATTTGTTCCATAATAACACCAACTGACCCTTTGGGAAATCTTTACAGATGTGCTTTGATCAAAATGTCTTTTGACAGTCTATTGTCTTTGACTCATGTTTTTCAATGCATGGATTCATTGTTCTTCCAATTGTATCAATTGATAGTATCTTCTTTGTAAGGGGGTAACTTGTTCAATATCTTATGTGTTCACAACATAAGTTAAAGAATTCAATTCCAAGTAAATAGGAATTTTTGCTTCCTTTCCATATACTAGAGTATATGGAAACAATCCTAGACTATCTTTCAGAGTAATTCTACTGGCCCACAATGCATCAATCAATTTCATGTGTCAATTTCTTTGATTCGCATCAATTGTCTTCTTGAGAATCTGGATCAATGTTTTATTAAGGAACTCATCCAAACCATTCCCTTGGGGATAGTAATTTGATGATTTTCCCATGATGATATTGTATTTCCCACAAAACTTTGTGAATTTTAAACCATTGAAAATTGATCCATTATCATTTATAAGTTTTTATGGAACTCCAAATCTTGACAGAATATTGTGATTAAGGGAAGTGATCAATTGTTCAGAATTAGCCTTTTTCAAAGCTACAACTTCTTGTCATTTTGTAAAATAATCAATTGCAGTAAGGATAAATGAATGACCCTTACTAGATTTGGTATCGATTGGTCCAATAACGTCCATACCCCATTGTGCAAAAGGCTCTTCAATTGTTATAGCCATAATGGCATTGTTTCTTTCTTCATCTTCCCTGGATTTTTTTGGCAAGAGATACATTTTCTGATCATTGAGTAGGAGTCTTTAAAAATGGTTGTCCAATAAAAATCTACTCGTATGATTATATGGGCAATTGTTGTGGGTGCAAACTATCCTCCACAAATGCCTTCATGAAATTCTTGTAAAACCTTTTGAGCATTTGTGCAATCGATACATCTCTATAGAATCCCATCAAAATTTATTTGAAACAAAACTTCAACAACCAATACATATTGATTGGCCTTCATTTTTAAAGATCTTCTTTCTTTTGAGGACATACTAACGGGAAACTATCTAGACTTTAGATAAAAGATTATGTCTTTATACCATTCAAATGTTAACAATAATGACCATGATAAAATAAATATGTCTTCGTTTACTACATCAATCCATGTCATTAACTTACATAATCTTTGTCCCTTGACTGTTTTTAGAGGCTTGATTTCAATATCATTCTCTTGGATTTTAGCCAACCAATTTTCCCATTTTCCTTCTCTAAGTTGTTGATCCAATAGCATCTTTACTAGAGAATTTGAGACATAAGCTATGGCATGAGATGACAAAATATACGTTCTGAAATGTGATACTACTTTAACTAAAGAAAGGGTGTGTTTTTCTATTTCCGGGTATCTCAATTCGTAATCATGCAATTTTTTGCTCATAAAATTGATTGGCAATTCTTCTCCCTTTCAATTCTTTTGTGTCAATATGGAAGCAATAGTCTCTTATGAAGAAAATAAATACAATATGAAGTCTTTATCAAAGTTTGGGCTGACAAGAACTGGAGCAGTAGTGATTGCATGCTTAATTCTTGTAAATGTTTTTTGAATCTCTGGAGTCCATTCTGTTGGATTACTGAGAGGGGGGGTGAATCAATAATAGAGAAATTGAATCCTTTTTAACCATAAAATGCAAGTGTTGTATCAATGT
Source organism: Picea mariana (assembly GCA_032191745.1). NCBI lineage: Eukaryota > Viridiplantae > Streptophyta > Pinopsida > Pinales > Pinaceae > Picea > Picea mariana. The sequence continues at coordinate 127,553 of JASDQU010371744.1, read as the reverse complement.
AGCATTATCATCCAATAGTTTCAAAGTAAATAAACAATGATCAAATGAGCAATCATACACATACACAGTACACCAGTTTTTTTACGTGGAAACCCAAAGTGGGAGAAAACCACAAAATTATTTTTCTTATATTTATTTAAGAATTACATTCATTGGAAGCACCAACTTCCTTTGTTTTTCAACTGCAACTAGAAAGAGGCTCCAACCCCCTATTTTCTCAGGCTGCAACTTGAGGGAAGCTCCAACTCCCCAATTCTATGGCTACAAACAAAAGAAGGCTACAACCCCTATGTTCTTCGACTACAACCGGAAGGTGGCTACAACCACCTCACCCTGTCATAGAAATAGAATGATGGAACCACGGTTACACTCCCACTATAAGATATATTGTTGTAAACCTGTACCAATCAACCTATACCAAACAACTTGTAACAACCTGTACCAATAACATGTTCCAACATGTACCATACATCAACTTGTACCTCAACTTGTACTATAAACAAGTGCACCAAACCTGTACAAATAGCATGTCACAATAACCTATCCAAACAAGCTATCACAACAACCTATCTCATCAATATTATCAACCAAATCATATCTACTCACCAAAATCAATCACCAATACAACTCTCAACCATATGCACAATATCACCAAGATGTGCATCAACCAAGCATAACACAACAACTCATAATCATCACCAAGATCAATATGTGCTTCTAATAATATGCCAAGACAAGTATGTTACATCATCCATAAACCATGTGTCAACAATACTACTAACAAGTGCCTCCAAACATGTACCAAGTATGTATCAATCATGAATCAACTACTCATCAACTATGACTCATCAAGATGTACCAACATCATCAACTATACACCTCATGTATGTGCCAACTCATCAACTACTTGTCTCAACCATGTACCCAACATGTACCTCAACCAAAAGCCCTCATCAATTTCATCATACAAATCTAATTTGTAGCTCTGTAATAGACCTGGTGCATATGATCACATTCATGCAAACCTTCCTTAACTTTAACAACAAAAGACTAACATTTTCATCAAACTTTTCTTTAGTCTCACATGCCTAGTTTTGGATTAGTCAACAACCCTAACTTGAAGTAATCATAATTTTGAACCTGTAATGTATAAAGATATGAAACTGATAAACAATGTTCTTCAGTTTTTTTTATAAAATTCCTCCAAGTTTCACTACTTGGAACCTCTCAGAAAAGGAGTTATAGCAAAAACGACATACCTTGTTGAATTTTGTCTTATTCTAGAGAACAACCTTGTAGAGCATGCCCCGCACAAAATATTTGATGAATTAATCTGAAACTATTACAAATCATACTAAAAACTTTACCCTAATCAACACATTTTGTCTCACTAAATTTGGATCTCTTATGAAGAAGTTATGACGTTTTTACCCGAAACACCTGATTTTGACTAGTTTCAGGACTGGCCACAAACCCTATTTTCCACGGAGTGTAACTCCCAAAATACAATGGCCCACAAGCTGAATTTTTTACCACAGATACTTGGATATGTTTTCTCACTTTCATAGCAATTTCACAGTCTGAATCATTATAGAAAAAAATTTATAGCGAAAATGGTGAGATGACATGTAAATAGCATACCTTAGAAAGCCCCATCAAAATAATTTATCCTTCCTTGCATTTCGGCCTTCTTTTTTTCACCTTCACTCAGAATTCTGGTTTATATATCCTTGGTTACCTTAGACACATATAGATATTCAATATGATAAAGTTTGATTCAAATGAGAGAGCCTTGCCTCTTATTTATACTCTCCAAGTAGCTTCCTTAAAAACATCTTCTAGGTCACTTGGCCCACTTTCCTTATTTTAGGGTTGGGTCCACTTCTAATTTCTCCATTAAATTTATTATTGAAATAATTTATTTTGTATTCACTTTTAATTAT
>JASDQU010371744.1:99869-115604 GCA_032191745.1 Picea mariana | reverse complement strand
TGTGTGTGTGTGTGTGTGTGTGTTCATAACAACTGGATAATTTTCTTTTTCTTTTTTGATCGTAATATGTCAGTATCATAATGTCTTTAACAATTTTTAGAGCCTTGATCATCTCAGTTTTGGGAATTCAAGGCCTTTCTCTCTGGGGTACACATAGTGAGTGCATTGAACATTTATATAGGTCAGTGTCATATTTTCTTTGGTGGTTCTTTAGAGTCTTGATCAACTCAACTTTTTGTCTTTCAAGGCCCTCCTCTTTGGGGCACACATGGTCAGTGAATTGAGCATCGTATTGTATTTTGTATTCTACTTGAGTACAAAATACAAATTTTTCCTTGGAAAAAAAATTGTAAATACAAAATACAAATTAGCTAATAAATAATGATGTTTATTGGATTTGTGAAAGTAAGGTAATAAAGTTAATTTTTTTTAATCTAAGTGGGTTTAAATGATATTTTCATTTTTTTCAAAGAAAAATTACATAAACAAATTTGAATACTTTCCTATGATTTATGGATGTTAGATGGGGTAATTATCAACCTTGATTAGACAGCCTAACCCTAAGGGGATCAAGAGAGTCGAACACATGACCTTCCTAACTTCAAGAAACAGATTTCATGTTTATCTCATGACCACTTGAATTGACCCTCAAAACTAAGTGATATTTTAATGTATACTTGTATTTATGGTGCATTTATATTAATCGTGTTCAAAATCAAATGTAAATCTTAAATAACTTGGGAAAAACAATTACACCTTACAATTGTTTAATCAAAAGATTCTAATTTTTTAATACACCTATATTTTTTATCGCAACTAAAGCCAAATATAAATCTTAAATAAATTTAGAAAAATAGTGACCCCTCTCAAAAGATTCTAATTACTTAAAAGAACTATATAGACGATGGAGATAAACAAGAGAAATGTTGTTAAACCCCTTTTACCTTTTCTTTTAATCAATAATGTCTTGGTACTAAAATGTCACTTTATGAGTTCTTTATATTAATATGTCATACTTCTAAGAACTTGTAAAACTATGGAGGTGGAGGACAAATACCTAATGGACCTCTCTTTAGATTTATTAGAGGCATTGTGTAAGGACTTCATTTTCCTCTCACAAAAGGAGGTAATGCATAAATGGTCTTCAAAGAGCGATGAAGCACAAAGGTTGGAAGCAGAGGGAGTTTGTGACTTTCCTAGGGATAAAAGATCCCCACAAGAGGATTCTTGTCTAAAAATAGAAGAGGACGAGAACTCCCTTTTCCAAAGTTTTAGGTATTATCTTTTGGGTGCCCAATGGAATAAGAGTTGTCCCATTAAGGAGACATCGTTGGAATCATTTTCAAACATGAAACCTCCTTGTGGCACAAAATTAATCATAAAATCCTTTGGAATCTAGTTCTACTATAAGAAAGAATCATGAGGACGTAAGGTTCTCAACTCAGTGGTTTTATAATGCTCAAAATGATGACCAGGTATAGGCACCCTAATCTATTATGATAAATGGTGGAAGAGATATTTTCCCATTAGTATATAAGGAACCCATAACTATTTGTATGTGTCAATCCTTAGAATTCACGAGAAGTGAGGTAGAGAACAAGGAGAATCAAACTCAAGATTTGGGGGTTTTGGAAGATGGAATCGTAGGCAAACTAGCTCATTCTATAGTTACTAGTGACCAAAGAAGTAGTCCATGTCAAAAATCAGACCATGGTAAGTATATTTTGCACTCAATAATATAACCTAAAAACCCTAGATAGATAAAACATAAAACACCAATAAAAATTACAGTTATAGAGTATGTTAACCTACAAACACATACAGTTGATAATATGAACAATGAGCATGCTAATCTGAACTCTCAAAACAACATCATTGATTTTTGTATTCAATCTAAAAAATAGTAAATGAAATGTTGTAGGTGAAAACTATAGCTCTCAAACAATCACAATGGTGCATACTAATTCTCTTTTATAGACTATGAAGAAGAGAGGGTACAATGAATGTGAAAATGTGCACAACAATGCCTCAACTATGAGCATCAAACCCTAACTTGGTGCACCTTCCTTGCATTGTTATATGAATGAAATAATGTGTGCATCTAATATAGATGGAATGAGGCATGAAAGCATGCATCCCCCTAAATATATGCACCCTTAACTAGGGATACAAATCCACATGCATGAGCGCCTCTACTAACTAGGGAATCATGCTCTCTAACTACGCATTCAAATACTAACTAAAGCCAAAATTAGAACTAAACTGCTAAATGTGGAAAAGACATCTAAAACTAGAACTGAAGTGAGGTTGTTGCATGGATTTTTTTGGCATGCATGTGCCCCCTATCTCTCTCCTCCATAAATTTCCCATGCACCCTCCTTATTATTTTATGACACTGCTGAAGGAGGGTTGTATGGAATTATTGTATATTGTTATTGTCTACTCTGCTAAAACAAGAAAGGTGTTATAGTTGGAACACAGTTTGAGTTGCACGTAGGTGAAAGAAACAGTCCCTATTTTCAAGGAAAGTGTTCTCCACCACACTAAGACTCTCCATGAACATATCAAACTTATCCTTTGTTAAAGGCTTGGTCAAGATATCTATAACCTTATGATCAGTGGGAATGTGCGTAAGAATCTCTACTCCCTTCTAGACCCTATCTTTGATGAAATGGTACCCGATCTCAATATGCTTGGATATATCATGAAACAATAGGTTCTTAGAGGATTTGATACAACTTTGATTGTCACAATAAATCATGGTAATGTCCAAAATCTGATTTTTCAACTATGTTAATAACTTGAAAAGCCATATGGCTTAACAACTCGTAGATTTAATTGCCATGTACTATGTTTTTTCTAAGATAAGCGCCATTGAATCCTACTTCCTACTAAACCAAGAAACCTTACTTGAACCTAAAGTAAAGCAACACCCCAAAGTGCTCCTCTTGTCACTAGCACTACCTACCCAATAAAATTATACAAATCCATGCAACACCAACTCTTCATCACCAAAATACATTGTGCCCTTCGAGAACTAGAGCACACATTTTGTAGCAACCAAATGACCTTATTTGGGCTCCACCAAATAAAATATCAAGTTGATGACTGCAAAACAAATATAAAATCTAGTATTTATGAGATACACAAGGGAACCTATCAACTACCTATATGCAAATAGATGGGTCAAATTTGAATATGAATTAGTGAATGACTTCAAATTTTCTAACATAGAATTATTCATGGGCTTATGGTCCATTTGAAATGTATTCAGAATCTCAAATACATACTTACCTTGTTCAAGGAAAACCTCACTTGAACTCTACCACACCTCTAAACCCAAGGAGTAGTGCATCAAGCCAATGTTGTTCATATCAAATTCTTTGCCTTGCACCATGTTATGAGTTTCTTTGAACTTCATTGATGACCTTACTGGTAAATTCCCACAGTCTTTGAAGAAGTTATCTACTATAGCTCCAAGAGTCAAACTACTCCACTACTCTCAACCAATATTATTCCAACCTTTTTTCTATGCCAAAATCCTTCAAATTATCTCAGCTCCACTATTACGGAGTGTATCACCTTTTCCTCGTGCGACTGGTGGTTAGAAACCTTGAGATACAACCGAGGGTAAATTCCCAAAGGCGCTTAAGCCCATCAAGTACTTATACTTTGGCATCAAACTCCATAGGACCAACGACTGTGACCGAGAGATTTATTGCAGGGGTGGTATACCACTTTAAATAGGTGGTATTTTCCTTAGTTGTGCAGGTGATTGACTCTTCATTAACCCCCTAGCACTTTACATGTGTGCTTTCATTGTGGATCATTGATCCTAAAGTTGATCAACGATCAATAAAAATGATCCAACATTTTGAAATGTTTGATGGTGATATAATATCAACAGCTGATCTAGATTGTGTATCCAGTCTGGAGCATTGATTCTCCTTTAATTATATTTTAATTCACAATGTGGGCCACCATGGAACCCTGAGCACTTTGGAACCTTTCTTCCATGTGTCATCCCCTAAGTGTATCCCCTTACGTCAGTATGACTTTTCTCGTCATCAGGTGTTAAGAACCAAATATCAAAATAGCATAAAAACCTCAGAATAAGTACTCTACGCCTTGACAAAGAGAGAAAATCAGATAATAAGACTATTTGAGGGGGAAACCTCCTTATACATCACATGAATTCACAAATACAAGATGATTCCAAATGAAAATGTCTCCGTGGTATATATATAGGATACTAGGAGGTACAATTACAACTAATGGACCCAAGCCGACATAAATAAAATAACAATATTAATGTAATATGCCCCAATTAAGGGGTAATGTGTCACGAATTATAGCTTAGCATGCCCCTCCCCTTCAAACAAGTGTTTTCCTTAAAGCTTTAGTAGCTTTGGATGCTTTTGTATAAAAGACTCATCTTCCCACGTGGAATCTTCAGCAGGTAGTTTATTCCACTTAATGAGATACTCTGGAATTGATCTATTCCTTAGCTGGCGAATTCTTGTGTCAGTGATAGCTTTAGGCTCCAACATGATTTTTCCTTCCTCGTCAAGTTCTGGAAATATAGTTTGAACTGGGATCTTGGCACCTATAACCTTCTTTAAGCATGAAACATGGAAAATTGGGTTTATCATGAAGATGCAGGCAGTGAAGAAATTGAGAGCACAATAATAGGACAAGATCAAACAAGACAAGAGACACAAGAAGTGGCGTAAAAGGAATAAATCCATATCACATAATTTGTATTCATTCAATGATACAAATATATAATACAACAATAAAACCACCTCAATTTCTCTCACCTCGACACTTCATCAAGAGAAAAAGTAGGAGGAGGCAAAGTAGGAATCTAGAAACACACTTAGGATAACAACTATATCCTTAAATGTGAAATACATAAAGGTGGTATATTAGGACTTAATGATTGTATATGAGAAAGAGGCTAACATTCCCCCCCTTAATCATAAGTCTGGGGGCTTATAGGAAAAAACCGAAGAAGATCACTGAAATTTTGAAGCGTGTGGATGGAGGTTTGAGACATGCTATGTCATCTACGTGGAGAATGGTGTGAGGAAGAGAAGTCGAGGCAATCTAGATTTTAATCATAGGTGGCAGGATGATGTAGATTAAATTGTTGGTGTTATTCTTGTGCATATTAATAAAATATGCACAATAATAACAATATGATGGAAAAGGCTCACTATCCAACTCTAATGTCTTGGCACCAATGGTACATATTTATAGTACAATAGGTGATGCCACCTCATAGAGATATTTTCTCTAGATCCTAAAATCATGCATGATGACTAGGCTAGGAAATCTTAACTAACTCATTAGTCATCACTTGAGGATATATTACTGATATCCTAAATGAATAATACAAATATAGGTGACAATTAGACTTAGTGATTGGTAAGGTAAGCCATAGGCTAACATTCCCCCCCTCAATCACAAGTTTGATAAATAATACCACCAATGAATCATAAACCGATATCATTTCCAAGTCTTCGTATTGAAACTCTTGAGTTGAGCCTCGATGAAGAATTGCCTGAAAAACCACCAATATGGATGTTGAATGGTTCATCTGAAATGAACTGAAAGAGATTTGATATATGGAAGTGGACAGTTGCAATATCTGAGCATTCACTAATTGCTTGACAATTAGATCATTTTGCCAAGTATTTGAGCTGAAGAATCTGATGTCTTCTGCTAATTGTTGAACATGTAGTATCACCACTCTACTATCAGTGTATCATTGAAGTGCTCTTTGAATCTATGGTTTGGGATAACCATTGACCAATTGATACCATGTATCTAATGGTTTTTGGATGACCACTAACCAATTTTGACACTTTTAGTTGTCTAATAGCATCCTAATCATGTATCATGTGTATGATTCAATTGCAAGTTAGTGAACCATAATTATTCCAAATTCTACCATCTACAAACTGCAGTTTTCTGTTTAAAAAATTGATGCTCGTCTAGCATATTTGTTGTCAAAACTTTCAATCTGACAACCATCTTCAATTCCATCATCAATTCTCAACTTTGTCATCTAAAAGGAGAGACCACAAGTGGTTTCATGAACCATCTTCACTAGATTTTTTTAACTCTCCCCCTTAAGGTATAGAAGAGTTACATCATTGTACTCCCCACTCTAGGCTCAAGAGAGTACCATACTTGTTCCATTTGTGTACAACACAAAGTGGGCATGTGGAAAAAACCACATGTTATCTCATCCCGTGAGGGCCATGCTTAAAATCGATGCCATAAGGGGACCACTTATGTGAGGTACAAAAATGTCATGTGCTGCAATACTGGTCATTACTCGAGATTTAATTCTACGGTAAGACTTATATAATCAATTGGTTTTTGATGACCACTGCCAAGGATCGATCCACTCATAGTGAATCTTCAATCTTCCAGGTTTCTTCAGTGTTGAACATATGTCTAAAGAATGGTTATTCTTGCCACAATGATGACAAGGATGGAGATCAAAACATTGATTCCTCATGTGACCAACTCAATTGCAATGTTGGCATTTTGCATTCTGATGTTGAACTGGAATAGGTGAAGTTGAAATTTCTTGAAGTAATCCAGCACTTTGGAACTGGATTGGTTTGGAATAATCAGGAATATGAAAGATAAATTCCTTGTCATATCCAAGTCTTGTTCTATGCTTTTTGTGTTATATTTCTTCCCAAGGTCTGATGATGGGCTTGGAAAGAGTATCCTCAACATATTTCTTTGACATCTGTGAAAGTTGATTTACAGCATGTTGTTGCATCATTGAAAGGTTTTCTTCACTAAACTCAAAATAAAACTCTTGAAATGTAGGTTCAAGAATAGCTTCATCATCGTCTACATCTAGAGTTGTATTACTGAGTTGCTCCTTAAATGACTATTCATCATCCTCATAGAGAGGGTTGTTCTGAACAAAAACTAGTTCAGAACACTTCATTGGTTGTTGATTTTTGAGATCTATCAACTCATCATTCAACAGTTGGGATTGAAATTGAAGAAGTCTAACTTTAGCTTGTGTCACTTGCAAACAAGTTAGAACAGATTGTAGAGTTGATTTGTTCAATATCACCATGTTTTCTTCAGCAGTGATTATTAGAGTGTTTGGTAACTCTAATAATTACATATTTTGCTCCATTTGAACTACTGAAAGATGTCTTCTTGTAACTCACTCACTTGAATTTGTTCACTTGAGATTGCTCGCTTGAACTTGTTTGTTTGAATTCACTTCCAAGAAGTTTAGGATGTCGTTTACCACCAAAAATGCATCCAAAAGTATTACAATGATTTGAGTTTCAACTACTCAACCCTATTAATTTTGACTCAAGAACTCATACATGCAATAACTCAATATTGGGTGTCAGGTTCAACCGAGAATGCACCCAGTAAATACAATTCAATTTAATTTCAAAGATACAAGTAAACTTACAAAAGGACTATTTGTAAGTTACGATTATTGTTGATTCAGAAACTGATTTGATCTTCAAACTTGATGGTGCTTTGAGATATTCTTGAATATTAGCTTGCCATGTCCATTGTTGCAATGATTTGAGCAATTGCTCATTTGATTAATTTGACTTCATTTCCTTCACTTATATGATTTGATTTCTTGTAAATTCTCGATCATATGTTCTTGATTGTGCTTGAATAACATTGTTCTTGATCTTGTGTGTGTTGCGTTAAATGCCAAAATTGCAATTGTGTTTATGTCAAAACTAAACAATAAACAATATAAGCCTCCATGACAAAAAATAAGCGTCGCACACCACACAATGTGTACCTAATATCCCCTTATTCAAATTTCGGGTGGATCCAAGACACAATCACAAAAAATGAAGCAATTTTATTATGTTTGTTACAAATCGCTCTTTAACACTTAATCTTCAATTTCAACTTCGACTTAAACTCCCAAATTGACTTTGACTCTGACCACTTATACCAAACCTTACCTTGAAAAACTTTGCCTTTTACCATTGAAATAAGGTTCAAGTACTTTACTTTACCAACAATAATGGTTCTTAGTAAAGATAAATAAGTAAATCTTTTAGAATATGGCAAATTCTAATTCAAAAAGTAACTCCTTATTAGTCCCTGTTGAAGGCGTAGAGGGAATATAGCGATCGATAATTCGTTGACTTGATATTAGTTTGTCGTTTGACTACAAATTTTTGCATACTTTCTATTGTTCGAACTACAGAACTAAAAACATTATTTTTTATATAATAAAAAAAAACCCATATATGTCATGATCTAATTGGATAATAGATTTAAGGTCTTGTTGCCAGCTTCGCTATTCCCAATGAATTATATGTTGCCATATCCAAAGTCTGTATCATCTACGGTGCTTTTTGAATTTGTACTATTCATACTGAAATGTTTAGATATCCAAAGTTTATAGCGATAGACAATTCGTTGAATTTATATTAGTTTTTCGTTTGACTACAAATTTTTGCATAATTTCTATTGTTTGAACTACAGAACTAAAAACGTTATTTTTTATTATTTATATAATAAAAAAACCCATTTATGTCATGATCTTGTTGGATATTAGAATTGAGGTCTTATTACCAGCTTTGTTATTCCCAATGAATGATATGTTTCCATATCCAAGGTTTTTATCATCTACGGTACTTATTGAATTTGTATTATTCATACTGAAATGTTTAGATATGAAAAGTTTATAGCGATTGAGAATTCGTTGACTTTATATTAGTTTTTCGTTAGACTACAATTTTTTGCATAATTTCTATTGTTCAAGCTACAGAACTAAAAACATTATTTTTTACTATTTATATAATAAAAAAAAACATATATGTCATGATCTCGTTGGATAATAGATTTGAGGTCTTATGTGTTATTGTTATTATTTTTATTTTATTTTTATTACTATTATTATGTTTTATTTTTTTGTTGTGTACTTCGAGAGTCTTTGTCATTGTTGTGTACGTAAACAAGCCTACCACACTACATTATTTCTTAAATGTTTGCACAGTGCGATGCCCTTCGACGGTTCTGACAAGCTTAAGTGTTTACCTAACAGGCCTCGTAGCATTAAATGGTTATTGTGCAGATGTGTTACAATACAGTTTCATTCCATTTTTTGATATAGTGTTGTCTGCAGTGAAATTGGGCAATATTGTTCTTCACTAGCATTATTGGTTCACTGGTTGATGTTTGTTCATTGGTTCGTTCGATGTTGCTTGTTTTTTATTCAACTTTGCAAAGTTGACATCGTGCAGTTGCAATTGGACCTCTTCGTGGTTGTTCACTGGTTTGTTGTTCTTCAACTTTGCAAGTTGTTGGACATGTTATTGCGGTTTACAAGTTTTGGAGTTGTGCTTCTATCATCCGTCGTTGACAGGTAAGTTTCCATGCCATCATTTTGTTGCTATTCCTTTTTTTTTGCTTGTTGTTTGCACCTTGTAGGCAAAAATTTTCAATAGTAGGAGTCCCTACCTCAAAATTTTGTTGCAGAACATCTTTCTGTGTGGTTGTTGCGACCAGAATATTTTCCTTGTTCTTGGACGTCAATGTTCTATACAAAACCCGCCTTTGTCGCAGTCGTGGTGACATATAAAAAAGAAAACTGGATTTTCTCCTCTTATTTTATGTTCCTGGAAACCATGTGTTTTGTGCATTTTTCCCAGGTTGTTCCCTTCCAATCATATATGCCAACTTACACGTCCTGGATATCATCCCATAGTTGTTTCCAAATTATCAATGCAAAGGGGTTTAGAAAACGAATTCTGAGTTGTCACAAGGGGGAAACCATATGCCAGGGTCTTGTGACAGAGAATGATTTTATTCTCCTGTCCTTTCTGTCTTGAATAGCATCTTCTACCTCTGAGAATATTGTAGGATGCACGCCATGAATAGGTTCAAAAATGATATACCTTGAATACTCAGTCATTTTGCTCAGCAAATTTATAGTGTTGTTTATTTGCGTTGTCTCTTCTGTTTAGTTCATTGTTCACTATATGATTGTTTTCTTATCATGTGTTGTGGCGAATAGGGGGGGTTGAATTTGAAAAGAAGAAGGTTGAAGGATACATAGCGGGATTGGTACGCAGTTTCGCGCTTGTAGTTTTCTATTTGTCTTTTTTTTTTGTTTTTCCTTTTTTTCCCTTTTTTCTTTTCTATGTTTTCATATAAACTGAAAAATAGCTAAGAAACAACTTGAAAATCACAGTTTAAGAGATGAAACAAGTAATATATGTTGAGTCCTATGAGATAGATACAGACTTCATTGTACATGACAGCATTGACGAGGTATTGCATAGCAATGGGATTTTTAGATTGGATGCATTCTCGTATACTATAGGAGATTGCCTTTTCGATGCCTTTCAGGTTCTATTGCATTTCTATTATTCCTCAGTCGACCTGCACAATGGATTGATAGATTATTTCTTGGGTTGTTTAAAAAATGGAGACATTGAGGCATTAGATTCGTATGAATACGAATTGGCATCTGATTTTCTTTTGCAGTTGCATGGAATACATGATGTCACTACGTATTTTTCAAAGATGCGGTTGTCTGCATCTACAATTTTTCCTGCACATGGGAGGGGACTTTGGGGAGATACATTTTGTATATGGTGGTTGTCTAAGTGGCTCAATATATCAATTGGAATATGGTCATTAACAAGAAAAGCAAGATATTACTATTCAACAAAACTGCATCTATCGATCCATACTGCATCTTGTTCCATGATGCCAATCTTGTCAGTGGTCATTATGAACCACTACTGTATAGAAAATTATCTCTATGCAATCTTGGAGGAGATCATATTTACTTGTCCCTCATTTGCAAAGACCTTGAATCACAATGGAAACGGATTATGCATCGTATACACTGCCATGGCTTGCAAATAGCAACAATTGTTGCATCTAGTTGTGGAGATAGTCTATTCAATGCAATTTGCTATTTGGTAGCAACAGAGTTCGATGTGCATTCGATGCAGATTTACACTGTATAGTCCTTTTGAAATGCAATTATAGGCAGTATCCAACAGGCTTTTAGTTGCTTGCATCAACACCTTTCGCCATATCTCCTAGAAAATATGTCGGCAATTGGAAGTTGGCAAGAATACCTTGTAAACATGGCACTGCCATATGAAAAAGGAAATGTAGAGGGTGGCAGATTCTATTTGCAATGGCTATCTATCATATTCAGAGTAAATATTTAGGTCTGGTCGGCCCTGCCAGATGACACTGTCCATTCCTGGTCTATTGATTCAAATTACGATCAAACAATTGACATCATCTCATTGAAAATAGATATGACACATATTCATTATCAACCTTTGATGGGAAATACCATTGGTTCAGGGTCCACTATCCATGCCACCTAAACCACATCGAATCTGCATAGGAGTGGCATGCTATTTAATGAGAATGAAACTTGTCCTAGTTGTGATGAGGCCATATGGGGCTTAAAAAAAAACGTAGACTAACTTATCACAACTTGAAAAAGATCATACGTGGAATTCATCCCAGTTGTGATGAGGCCATACAGGGTAAAACAAAAAACGTATACTAACTTATCACAACTTGAAAAAGGTCATACGTGAGAGAAAAAAATACATTGGTAGTATAGGAAATACTGTCGATTCAGGGTCCAGTGTCAATGCCATCCAAACTACATCGAATTTTCATAAGCGTCGCATGTTATTTAATCAGAATGAAACTCATCCCAGTTTCCATGAGGTCATCCTGGCCTTGAAAAAGAAACGTAGACTAAGTTATCACAACTTGAAAAAGGCCATACGTAAGAGAAAAAAATACATTACTATGCTTCCTTCTAGAGAGAAACTGACATATCAAAACCTAAAAAAAATTGTCCATGCACAACACAAAAGAAATAGGTACAGTCACTTAGCCCATAATGGTCATGGCACTGTCCGAGAGGAAAACATCACATTTCGTGGGCTAGAACCAACATCATGCACTACTACCAATGAAAACCAGCAAACACTTTCTACGAATACTTCCCTACGGAAGAAAGATGCAAGACAGACCTATATGAAACAAATCAAAGACAGTCCTTCCATTGCATGTGAAATTTGCGATCAATTGAATTTTGAAAAAAACACTAAGTCTTTCACACCTGATTTGGAAGAATAATACCTTCGCTTGACACTAAATGATAAAACATTTTCTAGTGGAAAAATTTGTCTTCCATGCAAACGGTCACTTGAAAATGGAAAACTGCCACAGTTTGCAACCCCTGTCCAAATAAGATGTAATACACCACTTCCATATGTAAGTGCACTTACAGAACTTGAAGAGAGACTTGTTTCTCTGCGAATTTCATTTGCACGAATCAGACCGTGGGGCTATAAACGACCCCAAATGGGCTTAACAGGATCAATTATTAATGTGCCTGTCCAACTAGATGTTGTGCAAAAAGCCTTGCCACAATTCATTAGCGATACAATGACATTTGTTGTGGCTCTCAAAAGATTCTTGTAATAAAAAAATGCATATCAGACAGGTAAAGTACGTGTGCATGTTGTCATGAAAGAATTAAAAGAATTATGTTCCAGGGCCCTGTACAAAGCACAGAACATTTGTATAATGAGAACTGGAACAGTGTTCTTAGAGAAGAGGATGACAGTTGTGCATAGACTCTTGAAAATGCTAGTGAATTTGATACAAGTGATGAATCAGAGAATGAAACACCTGCTAAGACATTGGTACATGGATTCACTGATTCACAGCGCATTCGTGACTTGCAAGACAAGATTGTCGAAATTGGATCTGCTGAGGGGCAACGTCCACTTGGAAAATCAAGGACAAATTTGTTGAGGAAATGAACTTCCCAACACTTTTCTATGGATATCCATGTCCCAGTGACATTACGGAACAATTCAGTTACCATAAAATAGTTTGATGGGAGCTACTGCAATCAAGTGGTGACTTCTCATGTCACATAACAAATTTGTTGTTTTTCAAAACTATGCGCATAATAATAGAACAAGTGTTGTCTTGCATGTGGGTGCAAATAAGAAAAGGCCAGTTACAAGGAAGAAATTTGTTGGCCAAGGATGTAAAGTACAAAGTAAACCTAGAAAAAATCTTGAAATTTGATATTGGATACAGAGATTTCAAAAACATTCGGATCTCTCTTGACTATTTGCAACAAAACAAAAAAACTATTTTTGCAATGATCCGGCAATTGGGACCGCCAAAAAATTTCATCATGTTTACAAGTGCAAAGCATTGTTGGGATCCATCGGTGGTTGCAGTATCTGACTTGCATAGGAACAGAAAACATAAAAATCAAATCGATACACTAGAAAATAATGACATTGACTAACTCATAAGAAAAGACCCAGTGACATGTAATCGCTACTATAGACATAGAATAAATGCTTTGAGACAATTGATATGCCATGATGAAACGTTTTTCAGAAAAATATCGGACTACTTTTTTGTGACTCAATTCCAGAATAGGGGGAATGAGCATGACCATGCACTGTTGTGGATAGAGGGTGCACCGGTCTATGGAGATGACAACAATTCACAGATTAAGCAGTTTGTGGATAAATACATAACATGCAACACAAATCATTTGGATCCAAAACTTTCCAAAGTTCATAGATATTATCATACAAAAAGTTGTAAAAAATGAAAAAACTCACATTGCAGATACAAATTCCCCATGCCGCCAATGATATCAAAAAGAATCATAGAGCCACTTAGTTTAGAGGATAATGTTGTCATTGAGAAATCTAAATCCTTGTTCACATTTCTAGAACAATGATATTTTGATGAGTTGATGAGCTTCGATGACTTCTTTATGGAGCTAAATCTAAAATAAGATGAGTACATCCAAGCCATACAATGTACTCTTAAACAACCAACAACTTTCCTTAAACGAAAACTTCCCCATATCTGGAACAACAGTTTCTCCAAGGACATGCCAGTTATGTGGAATGCAAATACAAATGCGTAGTACGTCCTCAATTCATATGTTGCAGCATCGTATTGTACCTCTTATATGACAAAGGTTGACAAATCTATGACAAGTGCATTCAGATTCACAGGGATGATTCTAGGGGCTAAATTTCGCTCATGGGCTAATTTTCCATAGTTTTTCCCAAAAAAAGATTCGGTATTATAAAAATGATTCGCCCAAATTCTATAGGATATAATTATTTTACCTTAAAAATCACCAAAATTTTATACAAACTATATAAAATCCTTAGAAATTTGAATATTTTAACAAAAATATTGCCAAACATTTTATAGTTGGCATATGAAGGATTAGTAAGATTAGCCAAGGTTTCTACATTTTAAAATAAATTTCCATCCTTAAAATCATCCCCGATTCAGAAGAATGCACAAAGAACATGAAAGAAGTCATATTGATGCTATACAAATGATATGTACGCTTGGTAATACATTACTTAATATTCAACAAATGTCTGCTCAACAAGCAGTCCACATTGCACTTTCCCTGCCCCTCAATTGTAGTTCAAGAAAATGTGTCTTCATAAACACATCTCCACTTGAGAAACACACATTTGTGCTTAAACCATCATCTTTGCTAGAACAAGAACCTGACAATTCAGAGGACGAGCTATGTCGCTCTATTATTGATTATTACCTCCAGCGTCCATCTCCTATTAAACATATCTGCTTAGCAGAATTCGTATTGCATTACAAAAAAAATGGTGCGCCCATATCAAAAAGAAAAAAACCCTTTGTGATACGGTTTGTCAAATACAACAAACATATTGACTATGAAAACTATTGTAGAGAAAAAATATTGTTATACGTTATGTTCGATGAAAATGAAAACACATTAAAACATAACTTCCCTACATGGGAAGTTGCGTATGTTGCCTCTGAGACTATAGTGAAAACCAATGAATCTAGATTTACTTACAATGTTAATCCAACATGGGGTGATCTACAAAGTGCAGTTAATGAACTAGAAAACCCTGACAATCTTGATGAGACATTTAGAAACTGAAAAACAACCAGAATTCCCTGCAAGTCCTATGACTTGCAAGAAGATTTACCTCGTCCTCGGGCAGGCATCATTGAAAAAATGTATCAATCTTGTTTTTCAAGTCACAAAACATCCTTTCCTTATTGAAAATAATGAATACCACATAATCAGGCATCTGTTGAATCGAGAACAGTAAACAATTCTAAATGACATTGCGCTTAAAAAATGCTTGAGCATGCACACTCATGTGCACTTGTTCCTTACAGGCGGAGCAGGGACAGGCAAGGCATTCACGGCGAAAGCACTATTCCAAATGCTTATACGAATCTATGATTCAAACAATTCCTATGATCCTATGAAACCAAAAGGACTAATAGTTTCATACACATGAAAGGTTGTATATAATGCAGGTGGAACAACAATCCACTATGCATTTTTTATGCCTTTTAACAAGTCATTGTTTCTTCCACTCAGTAAGGAAATGTTAGATACCTTGTCTAAGCTTTATGATGAACTGCAACTTGTCTTTATAGATGAGGAATATTTGATTGGAAGTCACTTCTGGTATTCCATTGACAACCGACTACGAAGCATAAAACATGTGCACACGAAATACTTTGGAAACATTTACATGATATTCTGTGGGGATCTTTACCAGGCACAGCCCATCCAAGATTCTTTGATATTTGAACAACCCACGGTTAACATACAAACAGTGACGTGTGACTTCTGGAGAG
>JASDQU010371744.1:55099-99169 GCA_032191745.1 Picea mariana | reverse complement strand
CCAAGTAGGATTTTCTGGAGGCTTATTTGGTGTAGAAGTTCCCTTTTTGGGTGGCATGTTGGCCAAGTATCACTTTTGAACCTTGATTTTGAGGTGGTTCTGCTAGACAATATTTCTTCTGTTGTATCTCCCAATTTTTGGCCCTTATGGGTATGAAACTTTCTCTTATGTATTTTTATGATATTTCTTCTCTGTAATGCCACAGGTCTGATCAAAATTGGATGTGCCAAGTGGAATTTACGATAACTTCCCCACAACTTGCCGATTTTTGGCCTTTCCAAGAGATCTCACTTGTATAGTGTGCCCCGCACAAACTAATTGATATAAAATTCTGAAACTCACACCCAAAATAATATGGACTGTCCACGATCCAATGCAACCAGTCCCACGCAATTTGGATACTCTAGGAAGAAGTTATGATTGTCTTACCCGGAACACCTTCTTGAGACTAGTCAATAGGACTCGTCAGATACCCTATCTTACACAGGGTGTATATACAAATTTAAGATGACCCAGAAGCTTAAATTTTTACCAAAGATACCTTACTAATTTCTGTAAATGGCCTCCAGAGTTTAGGGTCTGAAACGTTACAGAAAATTTTTTATAGCGAAAATTCTACAATGACTCATTTCAGGATGATTCCATAACCCTATCTTGTACGGGATGTATCTCTGAAAGTATAAGGCCTCAGGAGCTTAATTTTTAACCCAACGTACCTTGATCCATCTACTAAGTATCCTCCAATTCGTTCCTTCTGTTACATTGTAGAAAAAAAGTTATAGCAAAAATTCCACGGTGTCTCAAATGTAGCAACGAAAGCCCAAGACCTTGAGCTCTGATACCATATGTTAAGAACCAAACATCAATATAGCATAGAAAAACCTCTGGAAAAGTAATCAACGCCTTGAAAAAGAGATAATTTTAGATAATAAGCCTCTTCAAGGGGACAACCTCCTTTTACCCCACTTAAATGTTCAAGTACAAGATGATTCAAAATGAAAATGTCTCCTTGGTATATATAGGAGACTAGGAGGTATAATTACAACTAATGGCCTAAAGCTGACATAAATAAAATAACATTACTAATATAATATGCCCCAATTAAGGGGTAATAAATAACATTACTAATCTAATATGCCCCAATTAAGGGGTAATGAGCCAATATTAGGGCTTAACAGGAAATGATATCATCATGAATTCAATTGACCTGGAAGAAGACAACCATGGAAATGTGCCACGTCATGAACATACAGCCACTTTGTCTTTGAAACTTGTCCTGAAATTAGACATGTTGGTTTAAATATATGCCTGCAACTATGATTCACATGATGGCTTGGTTAATGGTGCAGATGTAATACTCAAAGGCTATACCAAAACAAAAAAACTTGATGTCCTCTGGATTAAGTTTCATGAACCGCATATAGGCAAGAGATAAGCAAACAAGTTGGCTTATCTATATGATTCAAACACTGCAAGCGATTAGACACCTATCTTGCGAATATCAAATCTAGTATCGACATCAGCAAAGATAGGTCGACTGAATATTCGAAAGCAGTTTCCAATTAAACTTGCATGTGCACGTATAGTCCACAAATCGCAAGGACTAACACTTGATAGTGTTGCATTTCAGCCTGCTAGAATTCGAATACATGGACTTGTGTACATAGCATTGTCTCATGCTAGAAGTATAGACTCCTTGTATTTACTAAGTCCTCTTACAAAAGATAACTTCAAAGTCAAACAGAAAGTTGATATTGAAATGCAACGGCTTAGGACTTCCGCAAAGTGGCATATGTAGTATGATTACCAATCCATACAAACAAACTCATATGTATCAATTCTTTCGCTTAACACACGCAGCTTACATACACACATGGATGATATACTCAATGACTATGACACAATGCAATCCGATATTATGTGCCTACAGGAAACATACATGGCATTATGCATGCAAAACAAGCAATTTCCAAATCACAATTGCATATCAAGTTACATTACACATGGGGTGATGATATTGGTAAAAAAACATGTAACAATTTTGGAGCATATACATTTCGAGGAAAACAATGTTGAGATGGTGCTTGCAAAATTATTTTTCCATGGATAAAAAATCACAATACTAAATATGTATGTTGCTCCCCATGCAACATTCTCCAACATACTAAATGTTATTTCCAATGCATTAGACCATTTTCATTTGAACGAAACCATTGTCGTTGTAGGAGACTTCAATATTGACATGCTACAAAATAATGCCATAACAAAAGAATTGAAAAACCACATGTGCAAATACAATCTCTGCTTTCTTTTGAACAACACAAGCCATGTACAAAACGTGCTTATTGACCATGTATGGTCAAATGTGCCCATTTCTCAATACAACATCTTTATCTTAGACACATATTGGTCTGATAATGATACAATTGGTATTGCACTTGAATTATGAGATATACATCAAACATATTGCAAAATCATATTTCTATGTTTCAAAGTATATCTATCTAGCTTGTTGTGGAAAACCAAATTATCCAACTTCTTAGTTTTCCCTGGTTTGTACACATATTGGTCTGATCACCATAAAATTGGTATTGCACTTGAATTATGAAATATACATCAAACATATTGAAAAATCATATTTCTATGCTTCAAAGCATATATGTCTATCTTGTTGTAGAAAATCGAGATATCCAACTTCTTAGTTTTCCCTGCTTTGTAATTGATTTTGGGCACGGAATTTTTTTACCAAAAAAAATTATATATACACAATCATGGATAAACAAAAAAAAAAAAAAAAAAAAAACCAGTACATTCTTCTAACACTATCTGTTACTCTATTCCTTTTATTCTATTTTATTTAGTCTATGTACATATTACTTGATTTTTTCTTTACATGTCAACTTATGTTCATGTACATTTTGTTTTGTACTTTTTTTCATAGAAACAAATAGGAAAACGAGACACAGCAAAGAAATCTTAACCGGAAATGTAGAAGAATCCATGAAAAGGTGCATATTTCTACCCGTGTTCCATATCCAATAGTTTTTCATTTACTCTTTCTATATTTTTTGTACTTATTTTCAGCTCTATTTTTTTTCTACTTGGATACTCCATATCTTCCTGTACATTAACTTGTCTTCATGTCAATTCTATTTTTTTGTGCTGCTATCTTGAAATAAATAAATTTGTACTCATATTTTTTTTCATGTGCTCCTACGTAGCAACTTGCTTTCATGTCCATTGTATTCTCTGTATTGCTACATTGAAACAAGAACACAGTAATTGGGCACAAGGATGGAGCCTTATGTGCTAGATCTGAAAAGGTTGGAGCCCAATGTGCCACAGCAAATACAATGTGTATTCCTGAGACTAAGAGGTATGGTTACAAAAAACTCTGATATGCATACGTTGTCCAAGTTGTCCAATTTAGTTTTAAAAAATTAGTTATTTCATTTGTTTGGCAAGTGGAGACAAAAAAATAATTTCAAAAATTATTCACTAATGTAATGTACATAAGCATGGAATGAGGAAGCGGTCAGTCGGAATCTTGATAAATTATAGCATTATATAAATTACTATAAATCTTGGTAAAATGTTATAATATTCTATAAATTACTAAATCTCATGTTGCGGTCGGTCGGACTCGTGATACATAAGCATGGTTATAAATGTGAACTCGTGAGTCCACCAACCCGCACACCGTGTCACATCTATTTTATACTATATTTCTATTTTATTTACTCTATATACATATTCCTTGCTTTTTTCTTTACATGTCAACTTATGTTCATGTCCATTTTGTTTTGTACTTTTTTTCATAGAAACAAACAGGAAAACTAGACACGGCAAAGAACTCTCAACCAGAAATGTAGAAGAATCCATGCAAAGGCGCACATTTCTACCCGTGTTCCATATCCAATATTTTTTCGTTTACTCTGTCTGTATTTTTTGCACTAGTTTGCAGCTCTATTTTTTTTCTCCTTGGATACTCCATGTCTTCCTGTACATTAACTTGTCTTCATGTCAATTCTCTTTTATGTGTTGCTATATTCAAATAAATAAATTTGTACTCCATCTTTTTTTTCATGTGTTCCTACGTAGCAGCTTGCTTTCATGTCCACGGTATTCTTTGTATTGCAAAATTGAAACAAGAACACAGTTATTAGGCACAAGGATGGATCCTTATGTGCCACATCTGAAAAAGATGGAGTGCAATGTGTCGAAGCAAATACAATGTGTATGCCTGAGAATAACAGGTATGGTTACAAAAAAACTTTGATCTGCATACATTGTCCAATTTGTCCAGCTATATGTTGTTCCCATGGTTGATGTGTTATTATCATCATAATTATCACACTAATTGTTTTTCTGTGAGGCATACAATTATTTCCTCCCTTTCGTTTTCCTCTTCTATACTTATTCATTCTCCCTTTTCTTCTTCCCCTCTATTATCTGTTTTTGATTCTATACTTGGTCCCATGTCTATGCTCATGGGTTCTCAAGATGGCGAAGTGACAGAATCCATGTCCATCTATATATTTACATCACGAATCCGACCGAGCGTCGTTCATTTTCATGGTTGGTGAATTTTATGGCCACGGGTTCCTGCATAGGTGCCATTGAACT
This sequence comes from Picea mariana, assembly GCA_032191745.1. Taxonomy (NCBI): domain Eukaryota; kingdom Viridiplantae; phylum Streptophyta; class Pinopsida; order Pinales; family Pinaceae; genus Picea; species Picea mariana. The sequence continues at coordinate 94,543 of JASDQU010371744.1, read as the reverse complement.
CTCATGCCCCGTGTTCATGGTATACATATTGCACCCGAAACTCTAGGCATTTGAACCCCCACGCCTCAGTCTACCTACAATGACTCTGTCTGAATGATTGCATATAAATGTTCAAAGTCATATATTTTTTCTATTGCTTGTTGAGATAGATATAAACAACATCTCTTTTATCTTGAACCAGGGTCTGTTGATCTCTAGCTATATTCCATGGCTGAAAATATTTTTCCCATGGTTGATATTTTCCCAGTTCGATTCCACACTTAGCCAATTTTATGGCCGCGGGTTCCCCCAATGCATTATCGAACTACCATGTCCCATGTTTGGATATACATATTGCACCCAAAACTCCGGTTATCTACAATTCGACCACGGACTCCTTGAACTTGCAAGCCTCACTATGCCTATGATAACTCTGTCTGACCACCCCGCCTTTCCATACTTAAGACCAAGTGTTGTTCTGTGACGCATAAACTTCTTTAATCTCTTTGTTTTTCTCTTCTATACTTGTCGCTTTTCCCCTTTTCTTCTTCCCCTCTATCATCCCTTTTTGCTTCTATACATAGTCGCATGTCTATGATCGCGGGTTACCGGGGTTACGGACTCAGAAATTCTATATCCATCTATATCTTCACATCACGAGTCTGACCGATTGATTTTACCAAAGTAACAAATCATCTTTCACTCCCCTCCATCCCCGCCACCTTCGCTCCTTCCCAATGCAAATTAACTATGATTTTAATAGTGACAGCTCACCACAAATGTTTGAAAAGATTGGAATTAATAAGCGGAAAGCTCAATGACATCTCCCATTAAAATGCATTAATGGGAGAATATTATGAAATCTGATTAGTTTCTTTCTGTCAATTTTGAATTCGCAAAAAAATGTTGGTTATTTTATTTTTTTTTAAGGCGTCATCATAGCAAGAATGCAATATTGTGTTGGTCCACTATCATCTACAAAGGTGTTGACATGATGCCCCTCTTTAGTATTGTGCATATATTACAGGTTCGGATATTTGAGAATATGATTGCATATGAAAATGTTGGTCCAGCCTTCCAATTTGAACATAGTTTGCATTTGGGCCACAAAGAACATTAATAAAATAAAATAATATGAAAATTGTTTAAGTAAATATAACAAATTATCTTATAAATTAAACCTGATTTTGTCAAGATCCAGGTATATTACATAGGTGGCAATGTTTTCCCCGCGTTTCCATACTTTCTCAATTTCCTTTCCATCTTCGCACACTTTCCCAATGCAAATTGATTACGCTTTTATTAGCTTTGAAAAGATTGGCATTAAAAGGCAAAAAGGCTGAGGACATATGCCATTAAAACACATTGAACCAAGATTTACTAGAGATTATATTATGATGTTACAGTGTCCATTTTAAATACAATGAGGAAGAAAAGGAATGTTCTCATCACCTATTGTTGCAGCTCGAAAACATTTTTGTGGAGATACGTTGAATATTTTTGGGCACGAGGACCAGAGTTTTCATTAGTCCATAGCTTATGACTACTACTCGTCTACTTCTGCCCAGAAGAAAGTTATGTCGACATCTAAAATTGCAGCGGCAGATTGTGTCCCCAATTTTTTTAAATTCAAGGACTTGGTCACATGTTGTGCCAAGAACTATATTCCGAACCAGCAGATTATCCAGATGGGCAACCATTCCCAAGTCTTCCTATCGCCTCAAGTATTTCGAAAGATGTTAACACTTCCCGACGCAATGCCTACTTTCAAGGGCGAGAACTACAGACAACTCTTAAAGAAGCATGGTAATGAATTGGACCTCTTGCCGAAGTTCTTATAGGACCTAGCGCACGCTCCCCGGGACATAGCCATATTACAGTTCAATGCATTTAAATACATTTTTTGGAAAATTGCATGGCTTTTCATGAGGATAACGAGACAAGAAAGTACAGCCAGCATCTCTCAGATGATTACGTATATTTATATTTTACGGTCAAGGAACAAGCCATATTCCATTACGATAAGTTGATTTCCATTGAAGTCTCTTCCCAGTTATTGCAATACAGAAAGCAGAAGAAATCCTTTATGTCATCTTATTTAATTTTTGTCATGGTGAATTGTTATCCATTTCCTGGACTATCTATGTGTAAGAACTTGAACTTTGAATTTGACCTAGTAACATTCTCGTGCCAGATATTATGGAGACACGACGCTTGCCAACATTTTTATAAAGTATTTAATGATTTTGTTTTAGTTTTTAAAGCATTCATATTTGGAAAGTATTTTCCCCGGTTGTCTAGACAGCTGACAATCTTCCTGGATAGGAAGGGCACACTAGAATAAATGGAGAAATATAATGTTATAAGGATTTTTGGGTCTAAACAAAATCCTTCCTTCCTTCCATGTCACATATCTGGTACAATGTTGTTTGCTGGAATAGCAAGGGAGTACATCTACTAGTTGCATTTTTTCCATGAAAAAAAAAAAATCAATTCTTCTCTCTGACTTGGAAAGTCGAGGATTTCATGGTCAAGAACCACTTCAATAGTTATTTCACTGACACTATCCTGAATGAACTTGGTTCTAGTACCAATGATTCACACAAGAAGAACCGAAAAGGCCCAGGTGAAAAAAGTGCCCAATCCTCGACCGCTACACCCAAGACCATAGCATCTTGTAGCAGTACTCCAACTACCTACCAAAGTAACAAATTCACAAATAGTTCTTCAGATGGAGGAGGAGATAAGAACCCTCCCTCCAGAAAAATTGAAAGTTGTCACAAACTTCCCGCGAGCAAAAAACGGAAAACAATAGTCCAAGAACAGCAGGGACCAAGGGGAGAAATTGATATCCATGATCTCTCCCTGGAAGATATGGATCTAGAAAGTGACATTGAAAAAATGTTCCCTAACGATGACCACCTAGAGAGAATTGCTCTGCACAATCCTGGGATGGAAATAATTGGCATAGATACATTGGACGAAGAAGAGTCTTTTGCATTTCATAGCGTTGTTTTTTACAGCAAATCCAAAAAATTGATTATTGAAAAGAGAGATGTAAAGAATAAGAAAGGTAAATATCATTCAGAGATCAACCTATGCAACATGTGTGCTTCCCAGATCTCCCAGATACATTGAGCAATTGGAGATGCTCTAGACAACTCTATTAGCGTCCTTGAAACGGAAAACATCATGTTAAAGGAGTTAATCAAATAATTGGAGGCAACTCTAATGCCTCTTCCATTGTTTTTTATTCCTTTGGCAATGGTTGGGCCCACCACACCTGTACCAAAGTTAAAAGGATCAGCAGGCCTTATCACATCAGCCTGAGACTATGTGGAAAATAATATAAATTGAACAATGCAATTAATAACAAAATCTTGGGAGATGTCAAAGAATATGGTCTCTTTTGGAACAAGAGTGCGTGCTTTTCATGAGTATCTGCAAGTACATCTCAAGAACAAGCAAGGTTTCTACCTCGATGCAGTTTTACCATTTGGTGTTAAAGTTACCGGTATGACAGAATTCAGAAGAAGACGGGAGGATCTCCCTTCCCTGGATCGAATAGACCATCTAAACGCATGCTGGAAAGAAAAGGTAAAGAACCTGATTGGTATCATTCAAGAATGTAGCCAGACCATATCTAGAAGAGACAAACTATTCAAGAAGCTAACTGAGATAGATCTAGCTACCAGCACCGATGAAGTCCAGGACCTGAAATTGATATTCAACTCATTGTTTTTAACCAAGCAATCATTTGATGATCAAGTTCATCTCTATAAAACACTGTCATTTGAAAATTTCTATGGCATTCTTGAATATGGTGAAGATGACGTGAAAACCTGGCTAGTCGATTATGTGATTAAAAACCAAGGTATTCAACAAGCATTACACAACTTGTCTATTGATCTAAGGGACTTGGAAAGTGAATTCTTCAATATAAAAATCCGACATGAAATTAACATGGCGCCCATGAGGAGCTACATCGAAGAATGGGTCAAAAAGGTTGTCGACCAGATTACAAATGAAGTTCAAAGCCAAAGAAAGCCATAAAAGGACATCAGCGAGAAAATGACAAGGAATGGGACACCATCATAGTAAGTTGATATTGATTACATTCTTTTGTCTTCATCCTCTTACTCTAACAAAGCTTTAACCGAGATCTAACAATTTTCTCTTTCTTCTTGCCAGGTTTTGTTATTTTCCATCGCCGACTTTCTTTTTTCTACAAACTTTGTTCTTGTACATATTTGCTTTGTAGTCTGCGGCAGTCCAAATCCGAGTCATTCTAGAAAACGCATTTTTATTTCACATAATATGTACTAAACTATATATTTTTTTACAAATTCGAAGACATCTATTTTTGGGAAATAGTCTCAAATGTATTTTGTGACCCAGTTTATCTGAATATAAATATTTGAAGTTGTTCTATGGTGATCTTCAATGTTTGGTGTTGTTATTTGAAATTTGTATTTCTTCTTAAAATTAACTCATTTCCATGTACATGTTCATGTTCTATATTGTGCATATATTGCAACTTCTTCTATTTTAGAATATTCTTCGATATACAAAATGTAAAGTCATATATTTTTTTCTCTATTGCTTGTGGGTTTGAGAAAAAAATGCGAGCCCAAAACACCATTCAAATTCAAACATGGTTTACATTTGGACCACAAATAATCTATGAAGATCATTAATATGAATACATTTTAAATAAACAAAAACAAAATCCCTTTAAACTTCAACCTGACTTTCTCGGAATCCTGGATTGCCCATGAGTTGACCGGTTAGCAGATTGCCAAATCCTCAATTTCATCTATATCTTCACATCAGGAGCCCGACTGACTACCGTTCCTTTCAACACTTAGCCAATTATCTCACTACAATGTCCTAACTTAGCGCTATCAAATTATTATCCCACGTGTTCCGTGATATACAGCTTGCACCCAACACTTTCATCATATACATTTTGCACCCAACAATTATGTGATACACATTTTGCAGACATCACTTCCATCAATTGAAATTCGACCCTGGACCATTGCAACTCGCAATCTTCACTATACCCAGGTTCACAACTTTCGGAAAAACGATTAAGTAATGAGAAAGATAAAGTAGAGGGAAAAGAGAAACGGGAATTTGGCTAAGTATAGAAGATGGAAAAGAATGGTTAGAATATTCACATATGTGATAGATATACCATTTCCTGGCAAGATCTTTTCCTTCATGTTTCCAAAGAAGTTATATACTTATTGCATATACTTGGAAAGAAGTGTGAAGACGGCAGGCACAGAAAATAGCGACTAGGAATTGGAAATTGTCTAGACCCGCCAACCTGACGATCCAAGAAATAAATTGTCGTGGAAAGCAGTCGGAAGGGCTTCAAAATAGGCTAAAAAGGGTTCCCGAGGAGTCGTGAGGCCCTGATGGTCAAATTTTATTGATCGGAACTTTTGAGTGCGAACTATGTAACACGTAAGAGGGGTTGATTTAGGAGTCTGGAAGTCAATTTGTATATCACGGAAGTCGAGGGAATGTTTGTATATGTAGGAGTCCGCATTTTTATTTCACAGAATATGTATTGAACTATATGTTTTTTTACAAATTCAAAGACAACTATTTTTGGGAAATATTACCAAATGTATTTTGTGACCCAATTTATCTGAATATAAATATTTGAGGTTGTTCTATGGTGATATTCAATGTTTGGTGGTGTTGTTCGAAATTTGCATTTCTTCCTAAAATTAACTCATTTACATGTACATGTTCTTGTTCTATATTGTGCATATATTGCAACTTCCTATATTTCAGAATATTCTTCGATATACAAAATGTAAAGTCATATATTTTTTTCTCTATTGCTTGTAGGTTTGAGCAAATATTGCGAGCCCAAAACACCATTCAGATTCGAACATGGTTTACATTTTGACCACAAATAATCTATTAAGATACATTAATATGAATACATTTTAAATAAACAAAAACAAAATCCCTTTAAACTTGAACCCGACTTTCTCGGGCTCCTGGATTGCCCGCGGGTTGACCAATTAGAGGACTGCCAAATCCTCATTTCCATATATATCTTCACATCAGGAGCCCGGCCAACCATCATCCCTTTCAACACTTAGCCAATTATCTCACCGTGGTGTCCAAACTTAGCGCTATCGATATACATCTTGCACCCAACACTTTCGTCATATACATTTTTCACCCAACAATTTTGTGATACACATTTTGCAAACAACACTTCTGTCATTGGCAATTTGACCCCAGACCATTGGAACTCGCAAGCTTCACTATACTTGGGTTCACAACTTTCGGAAAAACGACTAAGTAACGAGAAAGATAAAGTACAGGGAAAAGAGAAACAGGAATTTGGTTAAGCATAGAAGACAGAAAAGAAGGGTTAATCTATTCACATCTGTAATAGATATCCCATTTCCTGGAAAGATATTTTTCTTCATGTTTCTGGAGAATTTATATACTTATTGCATATACTAGGAAAGAAGTGTGAAGGTGGCAAGCACATAAAACAATGACTAGGAATTGGAAATTGTCTAGACCTGCCAACCCGACGATCTGTGAAAGAGATTGCAAGAAATTGTCGTGGAAAGTGGTCGGATGGGCTTCAAAATAGGATGACAAGGATTCCCAAGGACACGTGAAGCCTCGACGGTAAAATTGTATTGATCGGAAGTCCGGAAGTTAATTTGTATATCGCGGAATTCGGGGGGATGTTCGCAAGGCAAGGAACACTGGAACTACACTTCACCTGTCCGAGAATTTGCAAGCAAATAATTTGGGTAAGTATGGAATTGGAGGCGCGAAAGACATTCCAAGAAATGGTGAAATATGGAAAGCGGACGCAGGGGCTTCAAAATGGGGTGAAAATTGTGTATCATGAAAGATGGTATGATGTGAGAGTGCGACAATAAATTTGTATATCGCAGAGGTCCGGGTGTTGTTTGCAAGTCACGGAACAATGGAAGTGCAATATAGAGCCCGCCTGCCCGAGAGTCCGCGATATGAAATGTGGCTAGGCATCCAATGGCTAGCAGTCGGTCGGAGTCGTGATATAAAAGCACGAGTGCAAATGTGAACCCATGAGTCCGCCAACGCGCGCATTGAGACATTTTCGGAAAAACGACTAAGGAGAAAGAGAGAGTAGAGGGAAAAAAGAAACGGGAATTTGGTTTATATTCAAATTTGCAATAGATATTCCATTTCCTAGCAAGATATTTTTTGTATGTTTCTGGATAAGTTGTATACAGATTGCATATACCTGGAAAGAAGTTTGAAGGTAGCAGGCACATGAAACAGCAACTAGAAATTGGAAATTTCATGAACCCGCGAACTCGATGATCCATAAAAGAGATGTCAAGAAAGTGGTCAGACGGGCTTCAAAATAGGGTGACAAGGACACCCTAGGAGACATAAGGCCCCGACTGTCAAATTGTATATATCAGAACATTTCAGTGCAAAATGTGTAACACGAAAGAGGGTATTCCTTCCATCCTCAATGCATATTCATTCTGCTTTTACTATTGACAGGTTCGTTTATTGGCATCAACAAGCAAAAAAATGTATTCAACAACGATTTACGGGAGCTCGACCGACCCCCGGGTTGGCACTATTATAGATCTTGCACCCAAAACTTGCATTAAGATACATTAATATAATACAATTTAAATAAATATATTTAAACTTGAACCTGGATTTTTTTGAACTCTTTGATTGGTCCTATATCGTCACATCATGAACCCGACCGACTGCAGTTCCTTTCAACACTTAGCCAATTATCTCTCCGTGGGGTTGTGACTTAGCGCTATCAAATTTGTATGCCCCATGTTCTGTGATGTACATGTTGGTTCGCTTATTGGAATTTATAAGCAAAAAACGCATTCAACAACGATTTACGGGAGTCCGGCCGATCCCTGGGTTGCCACTATTATAAATCTTGCACCCAAAACTGTCGTCATCTACAAGTGAGCGATATACATCTTGCACCCAAAACTTCTGGAATCTACAATTTGCCGCGACTTAGCGCTATCGAATTCTTATGCCCCCTGTTCTGTGAAAGACATGTTGCACACAACACTTTCGTGATATACATTTTTCACCCAACACTACCGTCATTTACAATTCGACCCCGGTTCACAAAACTTTCAAACCATTTATCACCCTCTTCAATCCCCGCCACATTCCCGCCCTTCCCAATGCACATGCGTTATGATTTTACTATTGAAAACTCAGCATATAGGTTCACTCATTTGCATTAATAAGAAAAACAGGCATTCAAGTATATGGGAGTCTGACCCACTATCGTTGCTTTTCATACCTACTTGCCGGGTTGTCATAACCGAACTTTCCTTCCCCCTTATCCGTGATATACATCTTGCACCCAAAACTTCAGTGATCTACAATTCCATAGTTAGCCAACTTTATAGCAGTCGATCTTCGGGTTGGCGCTATTATAGATCTTTCACCCAGAACTTCTGCAATCTACAATTCTGTGATGCACATCTTCCACCGAAAACTTATGTACTATACAATTTGTCTAGCTCACAAGCTTTGGTCTACCCAGCGTCACAAATATTTCAAAGCATTTATCGTTGCCTTCCATCCCCGCTACCTTCGCACACTTCCCAATGCACATGGATTATGCTTTTACTAGTGACAACTCAACATACATGTTCGAAAGAGATTGGCAGTGCTTTGCTTAGTCACAACTTGCCATACAAGTTTTCTTAACAATATTACTCGACTCTCCCCATTTTCCAAAAATAACCTTATAAGCTACTTGGCAGGGACTACGCTACCACACAACACTTGTTACTCCTATCACATAAAGTGACTATAATAATATAAAATAACTCCTTATTCCTTCCTTTGTTTTTGTTTTTTTTAATTTAAAGTGAATGCACTAACCAATATTCAAACTTTATGAATTCAAGATAGGTGAATTTTGAGCACTAGAAGCACGGTAATACCTTGAACAGAACATTTGGATCGATCTGAGCTCCAAGTTATAAAGCGGTTGAGCATAGATTTCTTCCCTTTTTTTTAAAAAGTTCTGGGAAGTAACCCAACAGAAATAAGATTTCTCTTCCTTCTCTTTAGTGCATGAGATTGTACAGGTAGCATAGATTTGTAATCAACGTAGATTTTGTGTAGATTGTTCTCTGTAATATTTTCAACTTCAAATTGTGCTCCACTTCAATGAATTTGAATATTTTTCAATAGGCCAGCAACCACAAATGCAAGTTGATATTCAATGATGGTGGATTCTTACAAATTGCAAAACCCCAAGACGTCTAACATCAAATCAATGAGAATTGATTCAAGTTGATGCATGGGAGAGTGTGCTCCTTGTTACTTGCCACTATGTGCATCAAATCCCTGCAGATCACTTCAGATTCAATTAAAACAGTAAATCACTAAGACCATTTTTCCTTTTCTAGATGGAGCTCTGTGAAGTGTTGCGGTAAAAGAGTTAACAGAATAGTGTTGATGTAGTGTATCAAATCAAATAAATAACTCGAAAATGTCCTGGGAAAATTACAAATCCTTCAATGTTTGACCCGATATATTCTCATAGAAAATAGTGTGCTACCAATGTTAATAAATAGAACACACTAGATCAGAGATAAACCTCTCAAGGATCCTCTGCATTAAGTTTGATCGATGTTGCTTTCTTCCACTTCCCTTGATCAGCGTTACAATCGTCCAATTTGATTTGCACCTCGCACGGATGGATATGCACAACCACCCTTTAGATCTAATAGTTCCACATCAAATTTGACAGATCATAACTTGTTTTTCATTGATATGGACATTGGATGTATGTAGTCTGCTAAATTCACTCATGTGTATGATTAGAATTCAATCACAACCTCATTATCAATAGTAATCACTAAGTGATTTGAGTAATCGTTGGTTTCCTCGATGATGTAGCTCGTGTGCCAATTTGCGCATCTTTCGTTGCATGCTCTTGTTGCACCTGACCTCCCATGGAAAACTACCATGGATCTCAAGACTACCAGGCCCTTAAGAACTATAAGAGCTCTGATACCAATTGAATAATTATGCACAATAATAACAATATGACAGAAAAGGATCACTAGCCAACTCTAATGTATTCACACCAATGATAAATATTTATAGGACAATGGGTGATGCCACATCATAGAAATATTTTCTCTAGATCCTAAAATCATGCATGATGAGTAGGCTAGGATATATTACTCATTAGTCATCACTTGAGGATATATTACTCATTAGTCGTCACTTGAGGATATATTACTAATATGTTAAATGAATATTACAAATATAGGTGACAATTAGACTTAGTGATTGGTAAGGTAAGCCATAGGCTAATAGGCAACTCCAATTTGTATGCCACAGTACTAATCTTTTGCAACACCTTATAAGGGCCATAGTACTTCGGTGATAATTTATTATCTTTCTTAGCTTGCTTGAGGGACATATGTGTGTATGGTTGTCATCTTTAAAATACACAATCCCCTACTTGAAAACTTATTTCACTACGATGTTGATATGCTTGTTGTTTCATGTAATTTGTGACATGGTCATGTTGTCCTTTAAGAGTTGGAGAACTTTTTGTTGATGCTCGATGTGATCTTCCATTTCTTGAACCTTAGATTTTTATTTTAGAGAAGAAGTGATGGACGGTGGGTGATATCCATAAAGCGCTATAAATGGTGTAATTTTTGTTGCAGTATGAAAGGAAGTGTTATACAACCATTCTGCCAAGGGTAACCACTTGAACCATTGTGTTTGTTTATCAGAGACAAAGAAATGAAGGTAGCCTTCCAGACATGTGTTCACTATGTTAGTTTGTCCATCTAATTGAGGATGATAAGATTAGTTATGAGCCAATTGAGTACCCAAACAAGAAAATAATTATGTACAAAAATGTCCAATAAAGATGAGATCTCTGTCACTTACAATAATATTTGGTATTCCATGTATCTTTTGAACTATGTCCATGAATGCAGTAGCAACTGTACTAGCTTTAAAAGGAGTGTGTGCACTTGGTAAGTCTATAAACAATCACCATGATGACACTCTTTCCTTCAAACTTTGGTAACCCTATGATGAAATCCATGGAAACCTCCTCCCAATGTTGACTTGGAATGTCTAATGGTTGTAAAAGACATGGGGTCTTAATTGTTTCCACCTTATTTTGTTCACAAACTAAACATTCTACCACAAACCTTTGAACATTAGTTTTAAGGCCATCCCAAAAAAAATCCATCTTAACCACGTGATAGGTTTTCAAAAATTCTGAGTTCCCTCCTACTGAAGAGGTGTGTAATTCCAAAAGTACCTTTTGTTTGAGTTGGGAATTCTTACATAAATATAAGCTATATTTGTACCATAGTGAATCATTTTCCATGTAAATCTATCGGATGCACTGCAATCCTGTTGCAACCTTTGAATGAGAGTCCACACTTCTTCATCATTCTTCCATTCATCCCATGGTTTTGTTATCCAATTAAGTTGGATGATAGAGATAGCATAGAGAAATGCCTCAACATATTCATCCTTTCTTGAGAGTGCATTTTCCACGAAATTTTGCTTCCCTTTCTTATAGATGATTTCAAATTCATAACCTAACATCTTGGTCACCCATTTTTGTTTCTCTTCTGAAGATAGTCTTTGTTCCAAGAAGTATTTAAGACTATCATGATATATTTTGACCTTGAAGTAGCTACCTATTAGGTAAAATCGCAATTTCTTCAATGCATGTAGTATTTTCATCTTTCCTTCTCATAAATGGGTTTGTGTAAGTCCTTTCCTTTGAGTGGTCGGCTTTCAAAAGAAAGGGGCCTTCATTCTTGCATTAGAATAGCACCAATGCCATTTTCCGAGGCATCGCATTGTATAATAAAGTTTTTTGTGAAGTCTGGTGTGGTCAAGGCAATAGCTTTGCACATTGCCTCCTTAAGTTGTTCAAAAGCTTGAGTTTCCTCTGGATTCCATGAAAATGCATCCTTCTTAGTTAATGCAGTTAAAGGTGTTACTTTTCTTCCATAGTTCCGAACAAACTTGCGGTAGTAACTTGTCAAACCCAAAAATCCTCTAAGATTCTTCAATGTTTTGGCAATCGACCAGTCGATCATGGCTTTAATCTCGTCAGGGTCTACCTTGACACCTTCATGAGATACAATATGACCCAAATACTCTACCTCCTTCACCCTAAATAAACATTTAGACGGTTTGGTATATAGTTGTTGCTCATTTCATAGTTGTATCACCCTATCAATATGGCGAGCATGATCTTCCCAAGACTTGTTATAGATTAGTATATCATCAAAAAATACAAACACAAATTTTCGAAGGAAGGGATTGAAAATGGAATTCATCAACCCTTTGAATGTGGAAGGTGCATTCGTAAGGCCAAAAGGCATGACAAAAAATTCATAATGGCCTTCATGAGTTATGAATGAGGTTTTTTGGATATCTTCTTCCTTAATTCTAATTTGATGATACCTTGAGTGGAGATCCAACTTTGTGAAGTAGATTGTTCCATGTAGTTCATCTAACAATTCATCAATGACGATAATGGGAAACTTATCTTTAATTGTGATCTTGTTGATCTCTCTATAATCTAGATACATACGCCATGATCCCTCTTTCTTGAGTACCATTACCACTGGTGCAGAGTAAGAACTTTGGCTTGGTGTAATAATTCCAACCTCTAACATTTCTTCAACCATACGCTCAATTTCACTCTTCTGGGCATAAGGGTATCTATAAGGCCTAATGTTAGGAGGAACACTCCCGGGAATTAAGTGAATAGCATTATCATGATCACGAGTGGGTGGAAGACCTATGGGAATATATTCAAATACTTTGGAATGCTTATCAATGATCCCTTGGAGATCTAGGGGAATCGATGGCTTAGAAATTTGAACATCTAGTGAGCAGAGTTGTATAATTACAACTTGATGCCCCTTTTTCAATAATTTTGTCATGCAATTAGATATTAACACTTTATTGGGTTTCCTTGTGATTCTCCTTAACTCAAATTCCTTTCCTTTCAGTGAAAATTTCATGAAAAGTTCTTGAAAATTAAAAGCCATTATTCCCAATGATTATAACCACCCATGGGTATAGAAATCATTAGACTATTCATTACATATTCCCCCATAGTAATATTGATCTTATGGAATTTTCCTGAGCAATTGATATTTCCCCCATTTGCAATCATTACTTGAAACTATGGCGTTGGATATATAAAGCAATTGAGAGATTTTGTTGATTTATAATGAATGAAATTATGAGTACTACCAGAATCAATTAACATTATTACCTTTTTCTTTTTGATATATCCTTCGATCTTAAGGTTTTAAGGAGTCTAATTCCAGCCAATGCATGACATGATATGGTGGGAGTCATCTCTTCAGAAGCAATCGCTTCCACATCTCCATCTTGATATGGTTCTTGTTCTTCGTTCTTGTTCTTCTTCATCTTCACAATCTATGTAGAATAATTTATTCTCACCACACTTATGTCCCTTTATGTACTTGTTGTCACAATTAAAGCATAAACCTTTTACTTTTATTTCCTCAAATTGTTGAGGTGTCAACCTTGTAGGTTGAGGTGGTTTAGAAGAAGGAACGTTATTCTATTGATAGATGTTAGGGGTGGTCCTTCTAGTAGCCATAGCCATATTTTTACTTTGAACATTTCTCTCCACCCTGAATGCATTCTCCAATGATTTGGGTTCCCAAAGGCAAACCTCATATTGAATGTTATCTTTTAAAGTTCCTATGAATACATCAATCAGGTGCTCATCTGGAATATATGTTACCTTTATATTCAATCTTTGGAAGTTCTCAATGTGCTCCACAACTAAACCCTTTTGCTTGAGATTTATCAATTGGTTGAAGAAGGTATTGCTCCTTGTATCCTCATAGTCTGCTATCATTTCTTCCTTGAAAATTTTCCAAGTGACAAGTCATTTGTGAGAACAAATCCATCAATACCACACAAATTGATTAGGTTCTAAATATAAGGACGCAATTCGTACCTTTTGTGTGTGTGGCACATCATGTAGATCAAAGAAATTCTCCATCTGGGGTATCCATGTGATTGGATTCTTGCCATCAAAATTCCTCATATCGATCTTAGGAAAGTAGTTGGTCTTCAACCCAAAGCTGGAGTTTCTTCATTCTTGATTCATCTTCCTTGTGTCCTCTATTTAGAAAGTTTTTTAACCCTTCCATGACCTCCCCTTTTAAACCATCCATCTTAGTATCCATCATCGCTTCCAACTTAGCTTCACTTGAATCAATCATCTTTTGTAGTTCATATTTTGTTACTTCCTTCTTTTGTAAATAATCTATTTCCTTACGCATTTCTTCACCTTCATCAAGAGTCCAAATAGGATTGTTTAAGGGCTTATTTGATGTATAAGTTCCCTTTTTTGGTGGCATGTTGTCCAAGTATCACTGCAAGGTAAAAATTCCTAATTGGCTTAGGCAAAGGTCCTCACAGACAAGGGAGTGTCGGGTGTTATATCTCTATAATATACGTGCGGGGTCCAACAATAGTACTCGGACCAATATCTCAGAGAACTAACTAAGGAGGATTGACCATGCCCTTAGTCATACTATCTGACTACTTAGGTACTAGAGAGTAATCTCCCTGAGTGTTGTTCTCGGTGTACTATAGCAAAAATGCAGCCAAATGGTTTATTCGATTGGTCTCAGGATTATAGGAGATATCCATATATACGCCAGGTACGTGGGAGCTCAAATCCATATTATTCTTGTCTAATGTGCAATCGTTAGAAATGGGCCTTCTGATATACTCTAGGTATGTGGAAGAACCACATTGTCCTCGGGTTGTAGAGCTGACAAGTAATGACAAATCCTACGTTTAGAGAAGTAGGAATACTCCTGTACCTAAAAAAACCTAAGATTCTCCCAAATTTATGTGATACTCCTTTTATCCCACTTTTTGATCACACCAATTGGATCTTCTAGTCAAAAGATATGCAAATTTCCAAACAAAAAAAATGCTCCTTTTAAAACCATGATTTGGAGATTGTTCTGCTAGCTGACCTTTATTTTGCTATAGCTCTGCAATTTCATCCTTTCTGAGTCTAAAATTTATTTCTGGGGTATCTCGATGTGTCTTCTTTCCAACCCCATAGGTTAGACCAATATTGGATTCTCCAAGAGAATTTTATGAAACTTTCACAAGATGTGTTGATTTTATCCTTTTCGGGAGAGTGAACTTGTACGGCTTGTCGTGTGTCACTATCTTCACTTCAGAAATTGAAATTTTCACCAGTAAAAATTAGGTCTATACCCTAACCAATGGAATAGGTCTCACTCAATTTGGAGATTTGTAGCTTCAGATATAACATTTTTCCCAATAAATCTTGTTTTAGACTGAAATATGGACCAGCCGAAAACCCTAATTTCCTCAGAGAATAAATTTCAGGGTAAAATGAATCAAGGGCTGAATTTTGTACACAAGATACTTCACTATTCCTCCTTCGTACCGTAAAAATTTCAAAACCTTAAACCAAGCCGGAAAAAAATGGGATAGAAAATTTTGATAAGACTTGTTTCAAACTAGTTTTAGGACTAGTCAAAAACCCTAACATGAACATAATGTATCTCCAAAAATATAATGAAATAAGATATGAAATTTGGACCCAAGTTATCTCTATATGTCTCTTCTAAACCATATAAATTCTAGATTCGGAAACCTTCCAGAAAAAAAGTTATAAAGAAAATTCCAAGAAGACTTGTTTTGAAGAAGTTAGTCCCAAGGATTGTCTAGCTATGATACCAAATGTTAAGAACCAAATATAAAAATAGCATAAAAACCTCAGAATAAGTACTCCATGCCTTGACAAATAGATAAATTCAGATAATAAGCTTCTTTGAGGGGGAAACCTCCTTATACATCACATGAATTCACAAATACAAGATGACTCCAAATGAAAAGGTCTCCTTGGTATATATAGGAGACTAAGAGGTACATTTACAGCTAATGAACCCAAGCCAATGTAAATAAAATAACAATATTAATGTAATATGCCCCAATTAATGGGTATTGTTCTACGATTTAGGGCTTAACATTAGGACGTCGGGAATTTTTAACACTTCCCAACTACCAGAACTCACTGATGCTCATGGTCCATCGTAATGAGAACCGTTGATCTCCCGTGGCGAATATCTAATCTTATTCATCCAATCCTCAACACTATTGTAAAGATTTTATCATGTGGGCCATGTTGGAGACTTGAATGGAACCATGCTAACGAGTAAATGGATGCCACGTATTTTAGGCCACTGGACCATGGGGTCTGGGCATTCCTTATGTTAAATTCCTTGTACTTTRTCGATATGCATAGACTCCACGTCATCAATCTACACTCTCGATCAATGCTTAGATATAAACTTGTGGATTGTCTTTAATATTTCGATTATATCGACTATCTCTTKATCACCGTCGATACTATCGTGATCGATGGTGGATCTTTATTTCCTTTATAACACTTATCCTCACCATTCCATCTTATTTTATTACACCATGTGTATCGGAGCACTAGATCACCAAACCTCGTGACTGTKGAATTAATCAAGTGTCAAGCTAACAAAAAATCATCAAGACACAATGCTCGGGATGATATGGGTTGTCAATCTTGTGGTGTGATTTAATCCTAACATACCACTCCAATAAAATAGAATACATAGGAATTTTAACAGTTTTGTTCAAACCTGGAACTAATCTGTGCATGATTCTTCTCACCTGCAATCCATAAAGCCTCGACACTCTATCCAGACAATTTATCCACAGAATTTAGCAATACAAATTTACTAGAAAATATAATTCTACAGAGTCTAGTCTTTCATAAAATATCTTTGAAGGAATAAAATTACAACAGGGACACACAGTTCCTTCTTGATCTCTTGGACCTTTGTTACACACTATCACACACTCGCTCCCCTATCTAACCTCTGAATCTTATAAAAAAAAATAATATATTTTCTTTGAGCTCTCAGATAGCTCACCTCCTAACAAAAATCCTAAGTTATCTAATCAAAATCCAAATCTGGAAATTGTTCCTACACTCTAGTAACAACTCGACAACTAGAAAACAAACTCAATTGAATGTCTTCTAGAGACAATTCAAATTATTACAAACTTAAATAAGAAATTAGGGAACCAACTCCCTTGGTAAATTGTGTTTTGACCTATGAGATCAATTCTAGAACTTGTTGTCATATGCTCCTGCATCGGACTCCCCAGTAAAAATAATTCATGGACTCATGTTCATGATTCTTCTTATTGCTTATGTTGTAAGATTTATCTGATTGTAGCTTCCATCTGGTTGTCTGACATTTTTCAATTGCAGGTGCATTTATTATTTCTTCTCCTCCTCCTGGATTCCAAACTCTATGTTGTTGTTGTCCACTTGCATGATTGTCCTGTTGTTGCATTGTTGTTGTCTGCAACCTTCAAGGATCCCAAACTTTGCTTTGCTACAATGCAATTTTCGTGTTCCATCTTCCATCATTGATCAATTGTTCATTACTGGTGAACTTATCTTTGGATATCTTCCTTACTAACTCTAATATTTTAACGTTTACTCGTTGTTGGCTACTGCCCCTTTGACACTTTACTTCTATATGATTCTTTTTTTTGGATGTTATTACTTTCTTTAATAACATTGTTAGTCTACAACACTTATTATAATCACCTGGCAATACTCTAAGACAGCTGAGTTTTTTCTCCATGGATCCCTCACTAGCTCCTTGGTATTGTACCTCACTGTACTTTTTGATCTCTTATCCCATCATCAACATCATATTCTGCATCCAAACAACTTTCCTTGGATCATCTTTTGCATTAATCCACAGTTCCTTAACTTGTTGGCCCTGAGAAATTATAAAATACATCTCTTATGTTGCCTTCATTCTCTAATTGTCCATTGTTTTAAATGGAATCCTTTCAACTTCAAAAACAATGAATTACTTTCCTTCTATGAGGATATACATATATTCACTTATATGTTGACTCTTTGTTGCACAATTTTGTGCTTGAACTGTTGAACTCGGCTAATTGGTTTGTATATATATGTTGTACTCATCTGCATTATACACCCTTTCATTAGTTTCTCAAAAAATTTCTTGATCTTTAATTCTTTCTTGGATTGATGAAAAAAAATTCTCATGCTCTGCAACTTCGCATCATTTGCAGTCCTATTTTTCCTTGGTAATACCTTGTGTAAGAGTCACAACAATTCTTCCTCCACTCCAATCTTCTAAGCGATCTAACTGATGTCTCCCATCTTCTTGTTCTTGTAAGGAAGGATGATTATTTCCATATTTATATCTTCCATGTTTGTTTATATCTTCACCATCAAATTGTTGATTACTTGGGTTGGTTGTCATTGATGTCAACCCCTGAAGAAAGTTTGGTAGAGAATTGCAGTAGCACAAAGGTTTGGGTAATGGACCCAAGTTTGTTTGATGTATAATGGTATGAGTTTTAATATATTTGAAGGTAAGACTAGTCTAGATGGGTAGTACATGTCATTCCATTTCAGTTGGTATGTGGAACGTCACATAACTCCTCACAGTTAAAGAGTTATGGCCATGTGAAGTTGGAGAACCCTCATGAGTCATCTAGAAGCCCCAAAAGATCAAAGTAGTCAAAGTGGTTGCAAAGAAGAAATTATTTAAATAATAAAGTGAAGTGATGAGTGTACTATAAGTCAAAGTGGATAAAAAGAAATTATTTAAATAATAAATTTAATGGAGGAATTTCTAAGTGGACAAGTGGTTAGAAGTGGGTTATCCCTAAAATAAGGAAAGTGGTTTAAGATGGTTAGAAAGTAACCCCTTGAGGAAGCTACAGAAAAGTATAAATAAGAGGCAAGGGTCTCTCATTTTAATCACACTTGAGCATATTTAATATCTACAAGTGACTGAGGTAACCAAAGGATATCCAAGCCGAATTTCGGAGGGAAGGTGAAGTAAAGAAGGTTGAAATTCAAGGGAGGATAAATTCTTTTGATGATGCTTTCTAAGGTATGTTATTTACAAGTCATCTCACCATTTTCACAATAACTTTTTTTATAGAATGATTCAGACCGAGAAATTGGGAGGTCGTTAAGGAAACCTATCTAAATAGCTATGATAAAAATTTCATCTTGTGGGTCGTTGTATTTTTGGAGTTACACTATGTGGAAAATAGGGTTTGTGGCTAGTCCTGAAACTAGTCTAAAACAGGTGTTTTAGGTAAAAATGTCATAACTTCTTAATAACTTATCCAAATTAAGTAAGAACAAATGTATCGGTTATAGTACAGTTGTTAGTGTTTTGTGTACCATTTTCAGATCCATACAAAAAATATTTCGTTCGGGGCACACTCTACAAGTTCACTCTCTAGAATAAGCCAGAATTCAACAAGGTATGCCATTTTTGCTATAACTCATTTTCTAAGAGGTTCCAGTCAGTGAAATATGGAGGAATTGCATAAAAGACACTAAATAACATTGTGTACTATTTTCATATATTTATTCATTATAGGTACATAGTTATGATTATTGCAAGTTAGGGTTGTTGACTAATCCAAAACTAGTCACGTGAGACAAAAGTAAAGTTTGATAAAATGCTAGTCTCTTGTTGTTAAAGTTAAGGAAGGTTTGCAGGTATGTGATCATATACACCAGGTCTATTACAAAGTTATAAATCAGATTTGGACGATGAAATTTATGAGGGATTTTGGTTGAGGTATGTTATAGATAGAGGTTGTATAACAGTGAGGTTGTGGCACATGGTTTGATGTAATGGTTTATGGTATTTGGTTATGGATAGTGTGATGTATTGCTAGAGAAATTTTTATGGTTATATTAGTATATGTATTTGGTATATGGTTGAGGTACATGTTGGGTACATGGTTGAGACAAGTAGTTGATGAGTTGGCACATGCATGAGGTGTATAGTTGATGATGTTGGTACATCTTGATGAGTCATAGTTTATGTGTATTTGATGCATGATTGGTACATATTTGGTGCATGGTTGATGAACTCGTTGATGGTACAGGTTGAGGTACAAGTTGGTGCTTGGTTTATGCACTTGTTTATGATACAGGCTGATTACAGGTTGTTTGGTACAGGTCGGTGCATGGTTGATGCACTTGTTTATGGTACAGGCTGATTACAGGTTGTTTGGTATAGGTTGGTGCATGGTTGATACACTTGTTTATGGTACAGGTTGATTACAGGTTTATTGGTATAGGTGTACAGTAGTAAATCTCACAGTGATAGTGTGACAATGGTTCCATCATTCTACTAATATTTCAGGGTAGTTGGATCGGGCAAGGACAGGTGGTTGTAGCCACCTTTCGGTTGTAGCTGGAGAACATAGGGGGTTGTAGCCTCCTTCTAGTTGTATCCAAAGAATTGGGGTGGAGCTTCCCTCATATTGTATCCTAAGAAACTAGGGGGTTTTAGCCTCCTTCTAGTTGTAGCCAGATATTTGGGGAGTTGGAGCTTCCTTCAAGTTGTAGCCTGAGAAACTAGGGGGTTGGAGCCTCCTTCCAATTGCAGTTGGAAAACAAAGGAAGTTGGTGCTTCCAATGAATGTAATTCTTAAACACATATAAGAAAAAGCATGTTGTGGTTTTCTCTCGCTTTGGGTTTCCACGTAAAAACATCGGTGTACTATGTATGTGTATGATTGCTCATTTGTTCATTGTTTATTTACTCTACAACTATTGCACGATAATGCTACATTGATATAACACTTGCATTTTATGGTTAAAAATGATTAAATTTATGTATTATTGATTCACCCCCCCTCTCAGTAATCCAACACAAATAAATTTCCAAAATTTATGTGTCCTTCATCACATACAACACACTCAACAATTAAAACTTCAAATCTGAAATCATGTTTTATTTCACACTTATCTTCCCCTTCATTCTTTATAAAGCTCTCTTTTGGTTCTCATCCTGTTGATGTGTACATGACATAATGATTTTTTCATGTCCTTCTTCTGCTTCATACTTCCCTGTCTTGGAAAAATTTTCCTTATCTTCTTTTTTCTCAGAATATTTGTTAAATTTTGAAAGCTCTTCCTTATTTTTCTCTTAAGCTTTCCTTCCTTGCACCATCATTTTGAGTTGTTTTTACATTTCTACTATCTTTCTGTTCATTTTCCCATCTCCTTGACTCATACTATTATCACTTCTTGGATTGTTTCTCAAAACAATTCTCAACTCTTTAAATGTTATCACCCTCTCATGTTCATTAAATGAAATATTAAAAGACAAATACATTACCTCATCTCTTGCTTACCTGGTTTCACCATATTCTGACAATTCATTGTTGTATGTTGTAGATATATAGCTTACTACTCCATATATACATTTGTCTTATGTAATTKTTTGGACCTTTATCATATGTTGATTATAATCTACAGCATTGTCTTCTTCACTGTTGGCACGGACAAATTTATGCTTCTCGGGTCTCTGTGATGTATATTACTCTTAATCTTCAAGAGATTTATCTTTGTCTTCTTGTCTTCTTTKCCCCATAGTCTCCTCTGGACAATCTGCAATATCTTGAGTTGAGTTCTCTCTATTAGCTTCCTCCTTATCATCTTTACATTATTCTGATTGACATTCATAAACCTGCAGGACATGTATTTTTCTTTATTTTCCAAACTTCCATGTCTCCTTAACCTTTAAAGAAATTCTTTTAAAGATAGTCAGGTAAACATTTAGCAAGAGAAAATATAGCCAAAAAATTATACCTATGAGTTTAATTCTCTCATCATAAGCTTGTAGAGTTTCAATCTAAAATCATTGGTCTCCTGTAGTTTATGAACTCTCCTTGATGTTTATCTGAGGTTCATGAGCTTCTTTATTATTGTCCTCATAAAACAATGTTGAACTTCTCTCTTGTGTAAAAGTTACTTGATATCGTCTATATTCAAAAGCTACCATCACCTATTGTTTATCACAAGCATAGGTATTTTCTTCTTTCATTTCTACTTCCTTTGGAATTCGTTGCTCTTGTTCAACTTCATCCTCTCCAATACCTGTAAATACATACTCACGCAAACAATTGGTTTGAAATTCATGAGATCCCTCTATCTCACTTGATGTTATTGGAATCCCTTCTTTGTTTTGTTCTGAGCACATCATATTCTCATCATTGTCCTTTCCTAGGATCGATCCTTATTCAGGTTCACAATAGTGAACTTCTACCTCACACTCAGTTATCTTGAGTGCTTCTACCTTCTTCAAGCAATCTTTCAACCTATGTATCTACTCTCTTGTAATCAATTGTCTAATATGCCATCTAGCCTTTTTCTTCATTATCCAACCACGTCTCTAGTTTTCTTCATATTAATGTAGTGGTTGTTCCCCATAACTGAATATTACCTTTAACTCAATCATTTCTCTGTTAAATTCTTCATCACTCATTCTCTTCTTTCCATCTGCTATGGCATATTTTTTCCTCTTACTATGGCCTTTCTCTGAACCACTTTCATGACTATCTATAGTCATCTTCATCTTTCCTTTTGTGAGATTTTCCATGCTAACTGTAAACTGCAACCAAGATTACTCCTTGTAACAAGTCTCCTTACCTTGTCACTCAATACCTCGTCAAGCTTCTCTTGATATTTACCTTTTGGCATCACTATTCCTTACTTCTAGAACCTCATGAGCATCCTCTGCTCCTCACTTGGATTTTTTCACATTGCTCACACTTTCCTGAGAACTTCCATTGTTCTCCACTTTCTAATATCAAATAGAAAGAATATACAACACCCCTTGTTGTAAGGCTCTATATGTCACAAGCTTCTCTTGTGAGACCTTTTCAATATTACAACATTCTAGATGCAATCCTCTGCTATAATACCTCTTTGACTCTACTTGCAATACATACATACAATTTTGATTTTACAAGATTTATTACCATATATGAAACTCAATACTTGCAACATCTATTTTAGAATCTTGTCCCAACTTTCCTTTTCAGCCTTGCTCCTTTGGTTGGAATCAAATTTCCCTATCAACATATTATTTCCCACTGCTATCATTCCAAATCAATTTGAAAATGTCAAAACCATATTACATGTTAGATCTCACCAAATCTGCATTTCTAAAACTTCTTTTCTTCAACCCCTGCAGGTTTCTTTACTGTATCTTTCCTTTCTTTTGCACTTGTGGTTCTGTGATGATTTTGATTTCTGCAAACATTCAAATAAGCAGTTTAATTCCACTCTGGTACCAAAATGATGACCTTACTAGTCAATTCCCACAGTCTTAGCACATTTCCAATTCTCTACTATATCTCCAAGAATTGAACTGCTCCACTACTCTCAACCAATATTATTCCACCCTTATGTCTGCACAAATATCCTTCGAATTATCTCAACTCCACTATTACATAGTGTAGCACTGTTTCCTCATTTGATTGGTGGATAGAAACCTCGGGTTGTAACTGGGGGGAAATTCTCAAAGACGCTTAATTCCATCAAGTACTTATACTTTGATTTCAAACTCCATAGGACCCATGACTATGACCGAGAGATTTATTGTGGGGGTGGTATACCACTTCAAACATGCGATATTTTTCTTAGTTGCACGAGTGATCAACTCTCTGTTAACCCCCTAACACTTTCCATACGCGCGTTCACCCTAGATCATTTATCCTAAAGTTGATCAAGGATCAATAACAATGATCCAACATTCTAAAAGGTCTAATGGAGATATAATATCAATCGACGATTTGGATCGAAGATCCAGTCTGGACCGTTAATTCTCCTTTAATTATATTTCATTTCACAACGTGGGACACCATGGAACCCTAATCACTTTGGAACCTTTCTTCCACGTTTCATCCTATGAGTGGAGCCCCTTATGTCATCATGAAGCTTCTCATCATCGAGATGTCGGGAATTTTTAACACTTCCCAACTACTAAAACTCATCGATGTCCACGGTCCATCGTAATGAGAACCATTGATCTCCTGTGTCGAAGACCTAATCTTCGTTGTCCAATACTCAACACTATTGTAAAGGTTTTATCATGTGGATCATGTCGAAAACTTGAATGGAACCACACTGAAAAGTAAATGGATGCCATGTATTTTGTGCCACCAGACCGTGGGGTCTCGACAGTCCTTATGTTAAACTATTCATACTTTGTCAATATGTGTAGACTCCAAGCCATCGATCTACACTCTCGATCAACGGTCAAATCTAAACTTGTGGATCACCTTTAATATTT
The DNA here is from genome assembly GCA_032191745.1 of Picea mariana. Lineage (NCBI taxonomy): Eukaryota > Viridiplantae > Streptophyta > Pinopsida > Pinales > Pinaceae > Picea > Picea mariana. The sequence continues at coordinate 70,259 of JASDQU010371744.1, read as the reverse complement.
TGATGATATCAATTAGAGATTGATCATCCTCGATCCTATCATGATCGATGGTGGATATTTCTTTCCTTTATAACACTTCTCCTCGCCATTCCAACTTATAATATTACTCCATGTGTATCGGACCAGCGTATCACTAGACCTCATGACTGCAAACTTAATCAAGTGTCAAGCTAATGAAAAATCATTGAGAGATGATGTCCGCGATGATATGGGTTGTTGATCTTGTGGTGCGATTTAATCCTGACTGTCCTCTCCATTAAAACAAAAGACACGAGAATTTTAAAAGTTTGGTTCAAACCTAGAACTACTATGTGCGCAATTCTTCTTTCCTACAATCCACAAAGCCTCGACGCTCTGTCTAGACAATTTATCCACTGAATTTAGCAACGAAAATTTACCAAAAAATACAATTCTACAAAGGTTGGTCTTTCATTAAATTTCTTTGAATGAATAAAATTAAAACATGGACACACATTTCCTTCTTGATATCTTAGACCTTTGTTACACATTATCACACACTTTCTCCCCTCTCTAACCTCTGACTCTTACAAAAACATTCAATATATTTTCTTTGAGCTCTTGGATAGCTCACCTCCTAACAAAAATCTTGAGTTTTCTAAACAAAATCCAAATCATGAAATTGTTCCTAAACTCTAGTAACAACTCGACAACTGGAAAACAAACTCAACCAAATGTCTTCTAGAGACAATTCGAATTAGTACAAACTTAAATAAAAAAAATTAGGGAAACAACTCCCTTGGTAAAAGTGGTTTTGACCTATGAGGTCAATTCTAGAACTTGTTGTCAAATGCTCCTGCAACCTATAGGATACACGAGGGAACCTATCAACTATATATACGCAAATGGATGTGTCAAATTTGAATATGAATTAGTAAATGACGTAAAATTTTACACCATAGAATTAGCCATGGGCTTATGGTCCATTTGAAATGTCTTCAGAATCTCAAATACATATTTACCTTGTCTGAGGAAAAAATCACTTGAACTCTACCACACCTATAAACTCGAGTAGTGCATTAAGCCAATCTTGTTCATATCAAATTATTTTCCTTGCACCATGTTATGAGTTTCTTTGAACTTCATGTAAGTATAAGTGTTGGATTACTGAGAGGGGGGGTGAATCAGTAATAGAGAAATTTAATCATTTTTCACCATAAAATGCAAGTGGTATATCAATGTAGAATTATCATCCAATAGTTGCAGAGTAAATAAACAATGAACAAATGATCAATCACACACATACACAGTACACCAGTGTTTTACGTGGAAACCAAAAGCGGGAGAAAACCATAGAATGATTTTTATTATATGTCTTTAAGAGTTACATTCATTGGAAGCACCAACTTCCTTTGTTTTCTAGCTGCAACTGGAAGGAGGCTCCAACCCCCTAGTTTTCCAGGCTACAACCTGAGGGAAGCTCCAACTCCCCAATTCTCTGGCTACAACCTGATGGAAGCTCCAACTCCCCAATTCTCTATCTACAACTAGAAGGAGGTTACAACCCCCTATGTTCTCTGGCTACAACCGGAAGGTGACTACAACCACCTGTTCTTGCCCCGTCCAACCACCCTAAAATATAAGTAGAATTATGGAACCATTGTCACACTATCACTGTGAGATATATTGTTGTAAACCTACCAATCAACCTGTAATCAACATGTACCAACATGTACCAATAACCTGTGCCAACATGTACCATACATCAACTTGTACCTCAACCTGTACCATAAACAAATGCATCAACCATGCACCAAACCTGTACAAATAACCTGTCACAATAACCTATAATCAACTTGTACCATAAACAAGTGCATCAACCATGCACCAACCTATACCTCAACCTATAGCATGAACGAGTGCATCAACCATGCACCAAATATGTACCAATCATGCATCAAATACACATAAAATATGACTCATCAAGATGTACCAACATCATCAACTATATAGCTCATGTATGTGCCAAATCATCAACTACTTGTCTCAACAATGTACCCAACATGTACCTCAACCATATACCAATATAACCATCAAAATTTCTCTAGAAATACATCATGCTATCCATAACCAAATACCATAAACCCTTATATCAAACCATGTGCCATAACCTCACTTTAATTTAGCCTCAAGGATGTATCATTCATAATCCAATCATATACCAATACCACTAACAAGTGTCTCTCACAATTCACCACAAGATATGCCAATAAATCAAACTAAGTGCACTGACAATATACTTCAATAGATCTGCCTCAAAACCATTCTACAACAAGTCATAAACTTCCAAGAGGGCCTCCAACAGATTTACAAGGAAAACCCTCAACTAGATTCATAAGTTCAACACTACACATATGAAAACCATACCTTTTTCTTCTTGTAGCGTTCTGTTGCCACACTTTTTTTGTCACGGTTTTTCTGCCACACTTTTCCTGCCGCACTTTTCTTGCCATGATTTTCCTGCCGCACTTTTCCTGCCACACTTTTCCTGCCACGATTTTCTTGCCTCACTTTTTCTGCTGCACTTTTCCTGTCGCAGTTTTCCTGCCGCGATTTTTTTGCTGCACTCTTTTTGCCAAGATTTTTCTACCGCATTTTTCTCTGTCAATAATACCTGCCCAAATAACCTTTCACAAAATAGATATTCAATGATATTCAATAGGTAATTAAATGAGATACCTTTGCCTTTTATTTATACTTCCATGTAGCTTCCTCAAGGGGTTACCTTCTAACCATCTTAACCCACTTTCCTTATTTTAGGGCTAACCCACTTCTAACCACTTGTCCACTTAGTAACTTCTCCATTAACTTTATTATTTAAATAATTTCTTTTGTATCCACATTTACTTATAGTACACTCATCACTTCACTTTATTATTTACCTTCTAACCATCTTAAACCACTTTCGTTATTTTAGGGCTAACCCACTTCTAACCACTTGTCCACTTAGTGATTTCTCCATTAAATTTATTATTTAAATAATTTATTTTGTATCCACTTTGACTTATAGTACACTCATCACTTCACTTTATTATTTAAATAATTTCTTCTTCGCAACCACTTTAACTACTTTGACCTTTTGGGGCTTCTAGATGACTCATGAGGGTTCTTCAACTTCACATGGCCATAACTCTCTAACCGTGAGGATTTATGTGACGTTCCACATACCACCGGAAATGACATGACATGTATTATCCATCTAGAATATTTTTATCTTCAAATATATTAAAACTTATACCATTATACATCAAACAAACTTGGTCCCATTACCCAAACCTTTGTGCTACCGAAATTCGCTACCGGACTTTCTTCAAGGGTTGACATCAATGACAACCAACCCAATTAATCAACAATAAGATCATCTACATATATGACTAAACCAAGTATATTACAATCATAAAATAAATAGTAAATATACAAATTTGCATCTGTTTTTGTGAAACTTGACCTAAAAAACACTCATCAATATTGGAGTGCCATGCACATGGTGCCTACTTCAACCCACAAAGCACCTTCTTCAACCTGCAAACATGGGTCTCACACATATGCACCTCTAAACCTCTTGGTTGATTTATATACACCTCCTCCTCAATTAGACCATTAAGAAAAGTTGTATTTACATCCATTTGATACAAATTTGATGGAGGTATACCTAGAAAGAGGAGAAAAACTCTTGTTGTAGTCAACTCCCTCTTTTTGAAAGAAACCTCTAGTCACAAAACGAGCTTTGAAATTCTCTATTGTACCATGTGTTGCATTCTTAACCTTTTACAAACACTTATATTAAATCATACACTTCCCCTCTATTCTAGGAACAATCTCCACACTATTCTTCATGTTGGACTTGTACTCCTCCATCATGTCATCTTGTCAAACCTACTAACCTATTTCCTCCTCAAAACTAGAAGGCTTTGTATCAATGATGTAAGGCATCAATGCCACATAATTTTGATACTTCTTAGGAGAATGACTTACCTAAAATGAATTATTAGGATCTCCAACTTTTTTTTGTTCATCCTATAATGTATGGGTTAACCACCTAGGCTTTCTAGCTGAATTTGAGGGTAAAGAGGCATCTCATGCACCTCCAAAAGCTTAGTGATTTGAACCCTTTTTTTTAATAGGGATCATCCTTTGGGGTAGTGAGCTCCTCTACCTACTCAGTCTTTATTGAAGGTTCCTAACACTTGAAGGAACATGCACCGTCATCAAACTTGACATCTCTACTCACAACTACCTTCTACTAAGATGGAGACTTTATGAGCTTTAGAGGTATCAATGTAACACATGAAACACCCTTCAAACTAGAAGGATTCAAATTAGTCATTTTCTCATTAGGAATATGAATATAGATAGAAAAATTGAAATCACGAAGGTGTGCTACTTTAGGCTTCATACATGTAATTCCTCCTCCGGTACCTTGTCCTTCAAAAATATATGAGGACACATGTTCAAAATATAGACAATTGTAATACTTTATTTTGTCGAGAGACACATGGGCGCATCTAGATGGTGAATCATAGATTTATCTCTCTTTGATGGACATTGATAATAAAAATATTAATAATGAAATCACCTATGTCACTAAGACCTATGTGGAGTTGAACTTGAGTGTAGGCATCCCTTATGAAATGGACACAAAGGTTGGAATATGGAAATATCATTAGCATATTGATTGTGTACAAATCCTCTTCAGATGTACCATATGTAGGGAAAATAGATACCTAAAAAAAAAATTCCCTAAAAAACATGTTGATTATGGGGATATAACAAAGGAGTGCATGTATTTTAATAAAAATAATGTTGAAGCCTTGGGTGATCCAATTTCTCCAAAAGAGAACTAGAAGTTAGAGAGAGACAGAGGTGATGCCAATGCCTCATAGTCCATAGTAGAAGGATCATCCAAAAATTAAGTAGTGCTAAAGAAAATAAAGCTTTTTACAAAAAAAAAAATGAAGGTTTTAACTTAGATCAAGACAAGAATATGGTTTGTGGTCTCAAGGCGAAGAACTAGGTAACTCTTGAAAAACTATAAGAGGAATATTTTATCGACATAATTGTCCTAAAGAAGAAAAATAAAAGAAAAGTCTCATTCCAAATAAACAAAATTGAAGGGATTTCCAAGAGGGGATTTATTGTTGGTGGGGTGGGGGGGATGGGGGGTGCTAGGAAACAAGATCAAAGACCAATTTAGAGATCAATGGAACAGAAAGATGTGAGATCATAAAAATAAAGGACTAGAACTGGAACCCTTTATTATTGAAAGACTCAAATTTGAAGAGTCTGAAAAAGGAGGAACCCTTGTCTATGAAAATAACACTCGCACATCCTCTTATACCTAAGATGAGGAATATGTTCTGACTGTGAAGAAAACAATGCTACCCTAGGTCTGAAACCAGGATTACATTTGGAGGAAAATTTGTGATTGAAGGAGGATTGGATAGTGGACCAACACTATCTAATTCCCACTCTACATAAGGAAAAAGGTCTTACATGAGCTTGGCACAATAGATGGTAGAGAAGGAAATCAAAAGACAACTATGAGGGCCCTTATAGCATGGAAGGCCTTTGTAAGAGGTAACGAATTATCTGCTTTCCTTCAATATTCGTGGGTTTGGATTTTCTCATAAAAAAATTCCATTGTGCGAGTAGTAGATAAATATAAGCCAACTATTTTCATGTTTCAAGAAACAATGGTAGGAGCATACGAAACTAAGTGGACCTTCAGCAAAAAAAATTCCGGATGGAATTTTGAAATTGTAGGTGTTGTAGGGAGATTGGGGGGCTTGTACCAAGTTGGAATAACAATATTGAGAATAGGGATACTTCCTTTTTAATTTTATTATTTCCATAAAATTCTTTTCCAAATAACTACAAAGAAGTTTCACAAATTTTAACAATTTGGTCCTTACCTCCAAAGAAAGGAAAACTAGGAAACCATCCTAAATGAAGTTATTTTCCAAATAAATTCCCTAATATGTGAAGGGGGCATGAACATTGTAATAAAAAGAGAATAAATATGGGGGGAAGAAGGTAGATATGACCCACTGAGAAACTTATTCTCTTAAAAACTAGAGAAGGAAGGTCTAGGTCTAAAGCCTATTGATTCAGTTCCCACTTAGAAGAATAATAGGAAATGGAGTGGAAGGATTAGCTAAAAGGTGGGATAGGTTCTTAGCTTCTGAAAAACTAATAGAGGAGAAAGAGAGAGTAAAATCATGGACATTTATAGGATATTCCTATATCCATAAGCCTATAGTGATTTAGACTACCAAAGGAGAGAATGGTCCATCAACCCCAAGTAAATTCAACCCCTTTTGGATCACCTATGATTAATATATGGAAAAGATAACATGTGAATCGAAACATTTTGATCATTATGGGGAATCAACAATGAAATAAATTCCAAGATTATCTACTAAACGTAAAGAGATTGACCTAGACTTGGGAAAAATAAAACTTGGAAGGATCAAAGGTTCTAGAAGAAATGGAATAAAATATGAAGAAGATCTGTGTAGACAATAACATAGGTTTTTTTTCAAAAGAGGAGCAAAGGGGGTAAAATATTTGGATGACAAAATATCTTCCATAACTATATCAATATCAGAAAGAATGAAAACAGAATATGGGAACTTAAGAAATCCAACTGTGAAATGGTCTCTTCCTTCAAGGATATTATTGAGGGAGGTGTTAGATATTTTGAAGAGTTATACAAGGAACCCCCGAAGGAAAATCATTTTTGAGGTCGTGGCTCTTTCCTTCATGAATTAGACCAAACTAATAGTATTGTTACCCCTCGGGCTAGGAGTAACTAAGTAGATGATGTCTCGAAGCCTGTAGGTAAAAGACATGAAGTGTTGAGAACCAAATGACCAGTTGATCCCAAATGAGCAGATAAAGCCCCTCCTCCCACCACACATCACCCTTCATTGATAGCAGCAGCGTCCACCACACCAGCTTGGTCCACATAGGATAGCAGGTCTTGCTTCATGAGGTAACAAGTCTGGTCTCGTGGTGAGTGTCACTTTAATAACTGAAGCATTTAAGAATGTTGCAAAGAGTCCTTTCTTGATTATGAAAATGTTTGCTTGGAAATTATACCTTTGCCTCATTTCACCTTGGTGGTTGACATGATTTCCTAGTAAGTGAATCACCTTTGGGAAAAGGGTTTCTACTAGGGGGTCTCCTTTAAGGGTAATCATACCATTCTCGAAGATGGCACATTTCATTCCGTGTCATAAGACCAGCGATGCAACCCACATCGCGAACTTGTTTTTTAAGGAAATTGTCAGGTTGCATGGATTGCCGAGAAGCATAGTCTCGGATCGGGATACAAAATTCATAGGTCACTTTTGGAGGACGCTATGGAAGAAGCTAGGGACGGACTTGGCATTCAGTTCTGCTTATCACCCCCAGACAGATGGGCAGACAGAAGTGGTCAACAGAAGCTTAGGGGATCTATTGAGAAGCTTGGTGGCCGAGCACCACAGCAGTTGGGACCAAATATTACCACAGGTCGAGTTCACGTACAACGATTCGGTGAATCGGAGTACAGGTAAGAGTCCATTTCAAATTTTGTATGGGACACAGCCAAGAGGAGTTTCTGAGCTCAGGGAGTCAGAACAGGCTGAAACTAGCAGTGCGAGGGCTGAAGAATTTGCTGAGGCGATGCAAGAACTTCATACGCAGGTAAGACAGCAACTGCAAAAGGCGAATCGGGAGTATAAGCACAGAGCCGATCAGAGAAAGAGGCAACTTCAGTTTGAAGTTGGAGATATGGTTCTGGCACACTTGAGGAAAGAAAGGTTCCCAAGGGGAACATACAACAAGCTCAAGATGAAGAAAATCGGGCCATGCAGAGTCCTGAGGAGATTTGGTGAAAACGCATATGAGCTTGAGTTGCCAGATGACATCGGGATATCTCCGATTTTCAACATTTCGGATTTGTACCCCTAAAAGGCTAGAGAAGCGGATGCTGGAGATGAACAGCCAGGAGTCCAGTGGAAGAAACAATTTCCAGTTGCACAGAAACCGCAGATGGAGTGCATACTGGATAAAAGGGTAGGTAGGAAGACCAGGCGGAAACAATATTTTGAATACCTCGTGAAATGGAAGAATCACCCAGTGGAGGATGCCAGCTGGGAGACAGAGACAGTCATACAAAAGCATGGGCACACCGTGCAGCAGCTCATGGACAGGAGCCCATGAAATCTTTTCAGCCGAGGATCTTGACGCCACCTGCCCTCGGCAGCAGTCGCTTCTACCAGGACCTTCCTTCTACACAGGCCCGAAGAGTCAATGCTCTTCAACTCCTCTCGGGAGTCTTCTACCCACAGCAACACTCCTTCAGCGATCTCCCCTTCGCGTATCGGGAAATCGGAACTCGCGAATTCGCGAGTTCAATGCTCAAGGTATCGGGTCTTTCACTTCCCCGAATCCCGATGGTCAACGGTCAACAACTCTGTAGGTCGGGGATTTCCCTATCGGGAAATCGCTATCGGCGATGTCAACCCTCTGTATTTTAAAACCCCGAGTGCCGAGGTGCCGATTTCCCCGAGATCGCGCCACCTGTCTCCTACTAGTACCTGGGGTCCCACTCGGCCACGTCACTTCTCCACTCGTGCGATCAAGGATCGCGGGATCGCGATTTCAACTGTCGCGAGTCCTTTGCATTGGGAAATCCCGAATGCCGAAACCCCAATTCTCCGGATTCGTGCCACCTGTTCTTGTCTTGATCGACGGTCCCTATTAACTCGGGAAATCATGACTTGCGATTTCACGAGATATGAAACTCTTGCCTCGTCAAATGCCGAAGCCCGATATGCGATGACCCGTCCTTGTGTGCACCTGTGAGTTAACTCCCTCGCAGCTTTCCCACGATCCAATGATCCCCGAGATTTCGTGATTCCTTCCCCGCAACTCTGACCGTTGATTCTCCTTCTTGGAAATCTCCGCCGCTTGAAAGCTTTCCGGTTCAAATCCCTCCAGAGTCTGCTCCACTGTGTCCCCAACGGAACTATCCCTCCTGAGCTTTTGTTGACTCACTCCTTCGACTGAAGGTTTGCGCACTCCTTGCGCTCGGACCTCAACAACTCTCGAAATGTTGGGTCCTCCTCGACTCTGCACACTCACAGCCACGGTAATCCTTAGCCTTCTGCTCAGACAACTGCTGAGACTTATGTTCAGCCTTGGCCTGCACTTCACCTGTACGACCCTAAGAACCCAACTCAATTCCTGAGCCAACAAGAATAAGAGTTTAACTGTGAGCCTCCTCACGCACTCTATGCAGAGGAATTCAACTGCACTCTATGCAGGAATCTCCGGCTCAACAGAGAAACAATTGAAACTTATCCTCCTCTCTCACAGACTTCAGTAAACCTCTGAAATCACATGCACAGCATATTTGAAGGTAAATGCATACATGGAAAACAAACACTCATGAACACATAAGCACATACACAGAGAAAACAGCACCGGTCATGAAATTGAATCAAAAGCTCTTCTTATTAAGTCAATCTGTACATGAGGGCTCTACAAGTTCTCTGCTTTCTCCTTTCTTCTGAATGCTTGATAATCCATAATAATGTTACAATGTACAAAGGAGGGTGCCTATATTCCGTTTTCCCTCTCGAATTTTACAACTATCAAATCTACAATAAATTTCTATCTACAACATTAAAACTATTAAATGCCTCATCCACCTAAGGACGAGAGCTTAAAGGCTCAAGGTCCATTACAATGTACAAGTGTGCTTCATCACATCAACGCATTAATGTTTGGCGCAACATATCAAGGTGTTTCAAAAACATATGTGCTGGCACTGTCCAGCTGTATTTTCCTTCTCCTCGCGCGGGCTCACTTGATGAGGTGTGGATGCTCCTGCATCACCCATGAAGAAATTTGTTTTTACATCTAACTGTTCAAGATGCAAATCTTCTACTACCACGAGACTTAAAATAATCCTAATTGAAGTCATCTTAACAACAAGAAAAAATATTTCATCAAAATCTATACCTTTATTTTCTGCAAACCCCTTTACAACAAGTCTAGCCTTGTACTGTTTTTTTCCTCCATCTTCTTCCGTCAAAGTGTAAACCCATTTATTCTGCAATTCTCTTTTTCCTGCATGCAATTGAACCAAGTCCCAATTCTGTTTATTTACCAAGAAATCCATTTCCTCTTTCATGCTTTGCTCCCACTTATTTTTAGTGTCTACCTGCATTGCCTCTTCATAACGTTCTAGTTCACCAGAATCAATCAATAATAAATATTAAAATGAAGGAGAGTATCGTTTAGGGGGTTTATTTAACCTAGTATATATTCCTGTTGTTGTACATTTTGATTTTCTGGTACCTTTGGACTTTCTTTTTCAGTGATCTCATCAAGCACTGTGTATTCTGGGTTTTTTTTTCTTGCTTCTTTCCCTGCAACTGATCTTTGTACATGACCTTCTCATTGAATATGAAATCTCTACTCCTAATGATTTTGTGATTTTCATAATCCCATAAGCAATAACCAAAATCATTAACACTGTATCCAATAAAGGTACACTTCTTGGATTTTGCCTCAAGCTTTGTTCTATTTTCTTTATCAATATGGACAAATGCTGCATAACCGAAAGTCTTCCCAAAAAAGTAGTTTACCTTTTTACCTATCCATGTCTCCTTTGGAATTCCACCATCCAAAGAGCTTGAAGGTCCTATGTTTATTAAGTAAACATCAGTATCTACAACATATGACCATAACTATAAGGGCAACCCAACATGCAATCTCATACTCTATACACGCTCCATGATTGTCATGTTCATCCTTTCTGACACACCATTTTCTTGTGGTGTTCCTGGAACTGCCTTCTCTCTATGAATCCCATGGTATGAACAATAATCATCAAACTCCTTGCTGCAATATTCACCTCCATTGTCTGTTCTAAGACACTTCAACCTTTTTCATGTCTCATTCTCAACCAAAGCTTTCCATTTCTTAAAAGTATCAAAAACATCATATTTTTGTCGAATGCAATAAACCCAAGTTTTTCTACTTGTGTCATCAATAAAAGTAACATAATAACAAGAGCCACCAAGAGATGATACCTAAGCTGGTCCCCATACATCTATATGCACAAGCTCTAACTTTTCACTCTTCTTTTATTTTTCGACTCTGAGAAATCTGACTCTCTTATGTTTTCCATAAACATAATGCTCAGAGAAATCCAAATCAATTTGTTTAAGATCTGGCAACAAATTTCTTTTGTGAAGTATATGCATCCCCTTCTCACTCATGTGTCCAATCCTATGATGCCACAATGTTGTATCCACCCTTGTAGAAGCTAAAGAGATAGACGAATCAATATTACCAGTACATGAATGCAATGTACCTACCTTCTCTCCTTTTTTTATCACCAATGATCCTTTGGTGACCTTCCATGCCTTATCTGTAAATATAGATATACAACCTTCACTTTCCAACTGCCCTATTGAAATTAGATTTTTCCTTAGATATGGAACATGTCTTACCTCTTTCAACAACCATTAGTTTCCATTCCTTTACTTTATTTTTACCTTTCCCATTCCAACAATTTTGCATCGTGCATCATCACCCAAATGAAACCGTCCAAAATCACCTTGAACATAATCTAGAAAATGTTTCCTATGGGGTGTGGCATGACATGAAGCCCCTGAATTTACTACCAAGACTCAGAAATATTATCTACAGAAAGAATCAAAACATCTTGTAACACATCACCTATTACATTTGCTTCCTAATTTTTTTCCTGTTGTTCATCTCTTTGTTTCTTTAGAGCTTTGCAGTCTTTCTTCAAATGTCCTTTCTTCCCACAATTCCAGCACTCTATCTTTTCCAGTCTGGATTTGGATTTTCCCTTCCTAGAATTTCCGCGGTTCCCTGATCCCTTTCCTCTATTCTTTTGCCTTCCCCTTTTCTTCGTGTTTAACGCATTACCTGATGTCTCATCTGCGATTTTCCATCGCATTTCCTCGCTAAGGATAACATCAACAACATCATCAAATTTTAAAGTGTTTGGACCAGAGACATAGTTACCTACAACCATGACCAAGCCGTTCTAGCTTTCTGTCAATGAGCACGAGATTAGAAGAGCCCTGACCTCATCATCAAAGTCCACTTTTATAGAACTTAGTTGATTAGTAATTGTATTAGATTCATTTAAATGATCTGCAATAGATCCACATTATGACATCTTCATAATAAATAATCTCTTCATTAGAAATACATTATTGGACGTCGAGGGTTTTTCATACAATTTATCCAATGCGTCCATCAGCGCCTTCGCTATCTTTTCTTTCAAAATATTGAAAACCATCGATGTTGTCAGGCTCAGTCGTATCATTCCTAGTGCCTTTTTGTCAAGAACCTCCCATTATCCGTCCTTCATGGCCGTCAGCTCCTTTGTTATTCCACCCAATGGTAGGAATAGATCCTTCTAATATAAATAATCTTCCATCTGCATCTTCAATGACTGGTAGTTTTGATCGTTAAATTTCTCGACCCTAAACTTTCCATCTTACGCCATTGCTCCCACTCGAACCAGGAACCCTCTTTTCCTACGAGTTACCTTTTGCTCTGATACTAGTTGTTAGAAAAATAGGATCACGGAGCAATAAAATAAAACAAATGTGGAAATAAAACACAAAAGATACACAATACAATAGAGAAACATATATGTGTGGTTCACCTAGTGTGGGATACGTCCACCAGAGAAATTGTTAGGTCCATCCTTTTTATTCTCCAACGAAAATGAAGGGATACAACCTACAACACACCTGATGTAACTTCCTCTTATTTCTCTTACAGTCTCCTCTCTCATAATACAATATTCACAATGATACATAACCATAATACAATTCCATCATAAAAGAGGGTTGACTTCTAGGGAAAAAAACCTTAACATAACTTCTACTGTAAGATCTGTGTCCTTATAATGAATGGTTCAGATTTACAATACAATATACATTTACAGGGCAATGTTTCCTTCGAGGACACTGCCCCTGAACCCCTGTCGGGGGCCTGCTTTCCCCCAGACCCCACAGGGTGGGCAAGCCCCCCCTGCAACTCCCCCCCTCCCCGCTTGGAGTGGTGTAGTGTACAGTCTTCATGGGGTATAAACATGGCTCCAAACAAAGATCTCTGAATCAGGAAGATAATCAAGCTCCACAACCAACAATATGAAGGTTTTTCCACCAATGTTTATGAGGGTGATCTATTTACTAGATAACATGCAATACACATTGCCTCTGCCCAAAATTCATATCCTAACCTGGCACTACTGGTCATGCTCCTTGATTTTTCCATCAGTGTCATGTTCATCCTTTATACAACCCCATTCAGTTGAGGTGTGTATGGAGTAGTATTCTACCTTATTATACCACACTTCTTTAAAAATTCCTCAAATTCATTTCTGCAGAACTCTCCATCGTTATTTTTCCTTGACACCTTTATTTTCTTCTATATTTGACGTTTACTCTTACTCTTCCCCTCAACGGTCACTCTCATATCTTATAAATATGAAACTCAACACTCTTTTCTACCATACGAGCTTTGTATGTCCTTGATTATGGGTGGAGTGTTCACTTGAAACGTTGGACGTTTCAAAACCTCACACGCGGTATTCCATGTATTCCTTGAGAAATCATCAATGTATGAAACATAGTACATAGATTTACCCAGCGATGGAATAGGCACAAGTCCAAACACACCACTATGTACTAACTCTAAGGTTCCATTTGCTCTTGTAGCACTAGATGAGAATCTTCCTCGATTCTATTCACCATATATGCAATGTTCATAGAAATCAAAATCCAATGTGCGATCAAACATACCATTACCGTGTAGTGCTCGAAGGCCCTTTCCTCCAATATGTTCCAGCCTTTAATACCATAGCATTGTATTTTCTCCAAAGACGGTGGGGGTTCTACCTTCTTTATTTCCACCATTGAGAACAACAAAATTGTTACACCCTTTATTGATAGTGCTTCCCAACAACTTGTACAAAGTTCCATTCCTCACTCCCCTCATCAATATCATTGCTCCTCGAACCATTTTGTAGGTTTCTTTTTCAAACACCATATGTACACCTGCATCACGCATCTTACATACTTATATCAAATTTCTAGCCAGCTCTAGAATGTGTAAAACCCTAGGGAGTGTTCTAATCCTTCCATCCTTGAGTTGAAACTTGACCTTTTTGTGTCTTGTGATTCTATCTATCGATTCATCTCCTAGGAAAATGTCACCTCCATTATACTTTTCATATTCACAAAACTACTCCCTATGGGGATTCATATGAAAAGAATCACTTGAATCAAGAAGTTGTACATAATCAACTGCATGTGTGCTTGAAGACACCAAGTACATATACTTTCCTTCCTCTGAGGAGATCTTATGTTCTGTGGAAGGAAGATCATCATATGCCTTCCCTCTCTTAACACTTTTAGATCAACAATCCCTTTTGTAACATGTTTTACCACATTTACATCATTTTTGTAAGGATTTTCCTGGAGATTTAGATCTCCCACTCAAGGAATTATTTTTATTTATGTCCCGAGAATGTCCTCTTATGGATAAGGCATATATGTTTTGACTGTCCATGTTTTTCCTCCTCATTTTTTCTGAAGACAACGATGTAACCACATCATCAAATTTTCATGTGGTTGCATTACTCCTAATAGCTACAACCAAACTATACCATGAAAACGGCAAAGAACACAGTAAACTAATGCACTTATCTTCATAGAAGATTTTAATGTTGATATACAACAACTAACTTACCATAGTATTAAAGGCATTTGGATGCTTTGTCACCAAATCTCCATCATTCATCCTCAGGAGGTATAGCTTCTCCCAAAGGAAAAGTTTGTTTACCAAGGACTTAAACTCATACAAAGCCCCTAACTTATCCCATAACACCTTGGTTGTAGCTTCTCCCTAGACATTCAATTGTTGGAAATACTAGAACAACTGAGAGGGGGGGTGAATCAGTTGTTTATAAGCTTAAACAATTTTATGCCTTTTAAATAATTATTAAGATTTCTTCATGTGTCATCAACCAATCATACAACATATGGACAGTAAGAGTAAAGATCATCAGTCACACATAAAATACACACAG